>PVKM010005865.1:0-46326 GCA_004027735.1 Carollia perspicillata | reverse complement strand
TATAATACAATTCATTTTGTATGAAAAACAATGTACACATTGTACTTTGGGTTAAAATTATCTACTTGACTTTCTATAGCTATTGACTCTTTATCTACAGTTAGGAGAAAATGTATATTTTGAAAATGGTTATATAATTGGGGGAATTAAGGGACATGTGTGTTATGTGTGGAAGCTAATGTAGGTTTTATTGTGTGCATGTGAGTGTGTGGTATGCTGCACATATGTGTGTGGATCTGTGCTGGTTGTGTAGGTGGGTATCTGTATATGTGTTGTGTCTTAGGCAGTGGTAAGGATGTGTATGTTACCTCCATATTTTTACTGAAGATTTTGGATGGTCTTTACTTGCAGCACTTTCAGAAGGAATATCATGTTTCATCCAGAGTCTTTTGGTATTAATAGATCCTGCAAGTACTTACAAAATGTATATCTGCTTCTGGTACAAGTATGTCTTTCTTATTCTTTTATCTTTATTCTTCAGTACCTGGATTTTTTTTTAAGATTTTACTTATTTATCTTTAGAGGGGAAGGGAAGGAGAGAGGGAGAGAAATATCAATGTATGGTTGCCGCTCGTGTATCCCCTGCTGGGAACTGGCCTGCAACCCAGGCATGTGCCCTGACTGGGAATCGAACAGTGATCCTTTGGTTTGCAGTCCCATGCTCAATCCACTGAGCTACATCAGGTAGGGCTGGATTTTTTTTAGAAAGTTTAATCAAGGGAAATAATCTAAAATGTGGAAATAAATCAATTAGCCTTTACAAAACCAAATGCCTAAAAAAGTCCTCAAATATTTATTCTTAGTCTTTTCCCAGTACTTCAAGAAAGAAATGTCTCAAAAGGTTTTGTCTTCTGCTATTCTTTATCTATTGTTTTAGTTGCATTGCAACATTTCTGTAGTTGATTCTGGCTGTGATACTTCCATTTTTTTGACAGGTAGCTATTTTCTCCCTTTATAAATATTTTTGTGACCTATAATCTCACAATCACTACCAAATTAAACACTTATATGAACCTCAAAATGTTTTAGTATTTGACTAGCTGTCCTTATTTCTCTCAAATGAAAAAAGAAATTTCACAAAAGAAGAGAAACAGATACTTTTTTTTGTCCCCTAGGTTTAAAAGCTTGATGCTAGGCAGAAAGTATATATTCAATTAATAATTTTTGATTCCAACTATAATACATGGATCATTAAAAGTTTGATATATGTGAGGTTCATCTTTGCCCTGGAACAATGGAAATATGGGTGAGTATCAAAAAAGAGGTGGGAAGAGGGACTACCTACTTCTCATTCAAAATATATCCCTGTCTTAGGAGAAACATCACCTAAGGTATACATCCTACCTTAGAAGGGAAAATCTGGGTGAAAATTATTGATAAATAAAAGGATGAGGAAGTGACAGATGATGGAAAGGGAGCCAATAAATGTGTAACATGAAAAGTAGAAAAACTAACAATAATTTGAACCTTGAGAGATGATGTGGTTTATTTTCAGATTCCAGTAGTGTGAGGTGAGGCTCTTGTCCTGATCAAATCTCCCTTTGTTTGAAGCCAAATGTCCAATATGGATCCTAATGGATAAAAGAAACATGTCAAATATAATCTCTCTGTGTTTTATTAATTGTATGCCATTTATATTGATAAATAATATGAATTGATCTAATTACATTCCTTATCAATTTTAATTTCTTCTGGCCAAATATATTTTCCATAATAATCAACATGTACTTGAATCAATCACAATGTTAAACCTACCAGATATAGGATTTTTGGTTTGCCTCCTCCCTTAAAAGACGATGATTTCTTTATTATTTTAATGAAGAAAAATTAAATTTTAATGTCTTTCTTTCTGTACATCATCCATGTTAACATTTTAAAGTCAATCATTCAAGTCTTTTTTTCATCTTATGAATAAATTCATCCAGATTAATCTAACATTGTCAAATTTTTAAAACATTTTATTCTTTCTCTTAAAAATTATTCTTTGCAGTTATTATAAATCAAGGCAAAGAAGGTTCATAGCCTCTTAACCTGGAGTTGTCTGTGTGATGTATCTCAATGACATTAATATTACCTTTTGCATGAATACTAAGGATAATTTCAATGTACGCAGTTTTTTTTTTTCCTTTTGGTTCTCATTTTACCAGTTTCATCTATTATAGAGAAACCCTTTTGGAAGGAAATATGTAGTAACTCTTGCCTCCTGCATACTTGCAAAGGACTTGGTTCATTATGAGGTTACAGGCCACTGTGTGACTATTAGCCTAGGTGATGACCTATTGTGAAACATGCCCAAACATCTGTTGAATGCCATTTGTATCATCTTTCCTATTATATATAGAACATGCTCTTGTGAATAAAAGGTAACAGTGAAGGAAAAGAATACTCCACAACTAGAAATTGATATCAGTTTAAGTCTGGTAGGCATGATAGGCTTATGTGTTTACAACCAATAGACCAATAGTCCTAGTTCCTTTTATCATATTCTCTACCTAGCCTTTTTATTTGAATATTGTAGCAGATATGTATTTTGTATTTTCTAAATATTTTACCTGCTCAACATATCTTACCCCTGATTTCTGGTAAAAGAATTCCTCCTTTACTCTGGGACACCCCCCCCCCCGCCCAAGTGTATAAAAACCCAGATTTGCCACAACAAAGGAGGAAAGATGATCCTTTGAATGCTTATTCACAAGGACACAATGATCACTGAGGGACCTATGGGCAGCTCTTTGGTATATAAATTTCAAGTATAAATGTGGATGTCTCCTTCCTAACTATCACTTCCCTGGGACTTCACATCACTTTAATGTTTTCTATCATAAGATCAAAATACAATGGAGATGGATACTTTTTCCTGAAATTGACTTTAAAAAACCTTGAAAAGCCAAGAAAGTTATTCAAGTTCCTAGTTTGAGCTATGCCTGAATCCAGTCATCTCCCAGAACTTTACATCAATTACACAGTGTACAATAATTGATAAAAAATCATATTTTGCATATGCAAGCTTTAATACCTATAAAGGGTATAGTATAGTAGAGGAAGGAGAGAACAACAAGCTATCAAGAAATGTCCATCAAAGTCCTTTGTCAGCTTCACAAGATGCTCTTTATCATTGGATTATGTGCCACTGGGTTCCCTGAGACATATTTCAGTTTCAGGTGAGCATGCACCCTGGCACAAATTTACTGAGGAGTCTATTATATCCAACTGACCATGTAGTTAAAGCCAGCTGTGTAACCAGATAAACCAGGAAGAGCCATTAACCTACACCTCCATAAATAATGTAAGGCAAAGTATTGGAGAGTGCTTCTTTAGGAATTTTAAATTTTAAATGGCATGTCTGTGGTCCAAAATTCATATTTGAAATATACTCAATAAGCATTCAATGACATCAGTATACTTGTTGAATACACAAACATTGGCTAAGATACTCTAACAGTGATTTGGACAAAATTAGCACAGGTCTGGGTGTCTTATAAAAACTACATTTGCTTTTAGCAAAAGGAGACATTCTAAGGAAAAGGACTTAATGACTCATAATGGTCATTTTGAAGACTCTTTCAGGAGAAAGATACTGGATGACAAGTGTCCTGGAGAGATACTGTTAGTCAGGGGTGGGGTGGGGTTAAAAAATTTAAATTATAGTTTATGCTCAACTTATTTTGTATTAGTTTCATGTGTACAGTATCATGGTTAAACAACCGTATAGTTCACAAAATGTTTCCCCTGATGTTTCCAGTATCCAACAGGCACAAAACATAGTTATTACAATGTTATCAACTACATTTCCTATTCTGTACTTTACATCCCCATGACTATTGTGTAACTACCAATCTGTACTTCTCAATCCCTTTACCTTTCTCACCCAGTTCCCCAACCACCCCCTCTGGCCACCATCAGTTTGTTCTCTGGATCTGTGGGTCGGCTGTTTGTTTGTTTGTTTATATTGTTATTTATTTTTACATATAAGTCAAATCATATTGTATTTATATTTCTCTGCTGATTTACTTCACTTAGTGTAGAATATCCTGTAGATACATCCATGCTGTCATGAATGGTAAGAGTTCTTTTTTATGGCCAAGTAATATTCAATTGTAATGGGTGCTTGGAATGGGTGCTTGCTTCCTTAGCCTGGCTATTGTAAATAATGCTGCAATGAACATTGGAGTGCATGAATTCTTTAGAAGTAGTGTTTTGGGTTTCTTCATCTATATACTCAGAAGTTGAATTAATGGGTCATAAGGCATTGTGTTTTTAAATAATTGATAAACAGAAGCTAAAGAAGAAAAATGGAACAGAGAATGTGCACTGTCCCATGAGAAACTAATAAGTATGATCCTCTGGAAAGGAGCTAAGGTATATCAATGACAATAGTGTAGGGTCTTATGGAAACACAAGCAATACATTTATGGGATAATTATGGTCCTCCTCATGAAGTCTATGGGAATTTCTAGTGGAAAGTGTAATTTACACAGGTGCTTCCTAACTGCCAAGCACACACAGAAAAACACAAAACAGAACTATCAAATAATGTAGTAAGTTGAGATTAGAGAGCTATTTAAGTAGAATTTTATTGATGGAGAAAAATGGACTTTACTTGAAGAGAAAGCACAATGTGAACACTGGCAGTACACTTTTTGCAATATGGAACAAAGCCTATGGATATGATAGCAAGAGATGTAGAATCTACAGTAAACTGAAGTTTGGCCTTGATTTATACTACCATCGATAACAGCATTAGTCTATAAGCAAGGACTGACATTGTTAAGAATGTTGAGAAATTACTACTGATTTATTTCATAATTATTTTAGTCTAATATAACTACTGTCAATAAACACTTTTTGGTGTACTACTGGTATAAGTTGTAAGATAAATTTGGTTGCTTTTAATAAAACCCTATGCAAATACTGGTATTTAGGGTTGTACAAAGAGATAAACTACACTTAACCTTGCTGAGGTCACCTTTTCTTCTCTGTGGTAGCAAATGTGAGTTATTAAATAGATTGTGTCACCTTACTTAGGGAGTTTCCCAAAGTATTAGGAGAATTATTTTACTATAAAACAGGGGGAAAAAATGCTAGGCAGGCCCAAAATAAAAATAGGTATCCACTACAACATTCAAATGAACAGGCCTTGTAGAGAATGAAATATAGAAGGCTAGAACCTAAGGCTGAAAAATATACATATACAAATGTGTGATTATGTGTGTATAATGAGCCTAAAATCAACAATAAAGAGGCCAAATGAGATCACAAGGAAAGGAATATAGCTAAAGAAATAAAAAGGGCTAGGATCTAGAATTTTAAAATGATTTATAATGGAATTCAATCACTTTTATATACCTTAGAGATATCCAGACTCCTGGTTTCTTGTTAGGTTATGTACATACTTAAATCTCATGAATAATGTTTAACTGAATACAATGCCAAAGCAAACTAATAAAATTGTACTAACTTATGACTTTTAACTTCCTAACTCAGTTCTATAGCCAAGATTTAATGGTTAATATCTAAGGTATGTTTTGAGATGACATTTTATTACTATTTTCTTCTAAGAACAAAATTGTCAAAACATACAGCCCATATTGCCAAATAAGGTAAATAAATTCTAGCTCTACAGAAAACTTTTACAATATGTGGACAAGGGCACTAAAAACCTCTTAAGCAAAGCAGTGTGTCATATTATATTTCAATTTCAATGACAGAAAAAAGTAAAACAATATTTCAACATTTCATGGAGTTATCCAAGAAATCTTGCCTCTAGTAATAATATATAATTTATCAAGACTTTAGTCTACAAATGGAAATGGCTCTTAAAAAGAGATAATTTTCCTGTTAATTCATGTTTCTCTAAATGTTAGGCAATGTTGAATTTTGAAAGCAGTTAATGCAACATCTGCATTAACTTAGTGATTAAAAAGCTATAAAACATTTAGTTTAATATTATTTTTATTTTCAAAAACAGAAAGGGACTTGATGAAATAATAGCAAAATATGCAGAAAGCTTTACTCTAGAATTCCAATGGGTCTAATAAGACAATTAAAATTTTTCAACCTTTAACAGTGACCTAGCTACTGAGCCAAACCATACATTACCTGACATCACAATTTAAATCTTCAAGTTTACTGGGAATAATAATATGGTGATAATTTTTCTGTTCTATGTTTTTTAAATAAGGAAAGATGAATAATTGAACTTAAAACATACCCTTTCCTAAAAATTTTTAAAATTACTTATAAAATTCTATGTTTTAACCAACCATGCATGTGTTTGATAATTCAAATGTCAGTGTTTTTCAAAGTTGTAACTCTATCTATATTGCAGAATATTATGTTACAAAGTCATCATTTACCTTCATATTTATAATTTTCAAGTTATTAGATTCCCTTCACTAATGGTTGACATCTGCATTAATTTTCATATCATGAAATTAGGTGGTGGAATCTTCTGGAGTAACAGATCCCCTTTATTCAATACTGAGTTCCTACAGTGTACCACGGCCTGTGCTAGGACAAAAAATAAATTGAGATATGCCATCAAGAATCCTTTTGCAAAAAACATTTATAAACATAAATCATATTACAATGAGCTATGATGGACTATGTAGTGTGACCCATTCTCATCACCTTAAACATGGGTATGGAAGCAGGATTCATAAGTCATAGTTGAGTTGGTCTTGAATGGTTGATGGGATTTGGCACAGAGAAGTACAAAGTATCAAAGTATTAACACAAGTCAGTGTTAGAATAAATTTATTTTATTTCTCTTGAAGTAAAAAAAAAAACAACTAAAGCATGCTGGGCCACAATTTATGGAAACTGAGGCTAGTAAAAGAGAGAATGTTGGATTTGGAGCCCAGGAATGTTCACTTAATAACCAAGGTCTTGTAAGAATGAATCATTCTACTGATTATATGGTACTTTTCATTTAAAACCCAAGACATGAGTGCAAGAGCAGTGCCTGTATACATGTGTGCATCTAGATGTATATTTGTGCAGTTTTTGAATGTGCATGTGTGTAGCATGTACAGTTCTGTGTATCTGTATGCATGCATGGCTTTTAGGCTAAAGGAAAATCACATCCTTTTCAAACCAGAATTTGAATGTTAATAATGCCAAAAGCTACAATGAAAAAGTAAAGGCTTGGACATAACTGTATCATGTATGTAAACATGTTGTATATTTGAGGTCATATTTTAATGTTTTTTTCATGGTGATCAAAACTTTGAGTGAGAAATTGTCGCATATTTTGGTTAAGTGGGTGTGGGACCTAATTCAGTGAACACATTATGAAAAGAAAATCCCTGCTCTCTGAATATGAAGACTTATGAAGATAACTCCATGTCTTATCTTTTCAGGATGCTTCATTTAAGAAAGTGGACCATGGTCTGTCAAAAGGGAGATTTGTCTGATTCCAAATATTATCTGTATCACTTGGCCAAATTGTGGAGGAAGTGACTATATCCCTAATAGGCTTCTAAAACTGTGTGATACATCAAAGAAGCTTTATGTTTATGACAGAAAAGGATACAAACCCGACATCATATAATTACCCCTTCAAAAGTCTGTCCAATACCGAGGGTATAAGTCTCCTATCACCTCCTTTTAATTGATTTTTCTGATATACTCCCGATGGAGATACAGATATTCACAGTGTGTTATTTAAGAAGAAATACAAATTATCTCTGGTTCTTCTGGCTTTCAACATCATCCAGCCACTTTCAGAGCTCTTTAGAAGTTCATGGTAGTTAAACTAACACAGAAGTATTTTTGTTACTTATTCTTTTCCTCTGCCAAAATTCCTACATAGTCTACAATGAGGGCTACTTAAATATGAATGGAGAAACAGATTAAAAAAGAAATATTATTATTATTACTATTAAGATTCCTACTCCTCTCATGAAAAAATAAGAACAGACAACAATTTAATACTTACATTATACTTTGTTGAAGGCGGTACACCTGAGTTAAAATATACACATTTTTATTAAAGTTCCAATCATTTGCAAATGCCATTCTGAGCACACACTGTATAAATTTTAACTATCTTGTAGAGTACAAAGCTAACATGCACAATTAGATCAGTATGCATGCATACATATCCCCAGAGGTCTACACATTTAAAAACTTGTTAAGCAATACAAGCCAATCTTATGCTGAACTCTTTGAAGTTTATACAGATTAACTTTACACTTCAAAGAAAATACAGTTAAACAGCTATCAAGGCTAAATTCCAAAGAACAGTAAAAGTATCTTTAGATGTATCCATGTCTCAAGTTTTTTACAACTTTGTCATCACAAATACATTTTCACTTTATTGTATTTATTACAGTTTAGTGCATGAATGTAAAATGTTTTAATTGATGGTGAACATGTGGCATGATATAAGACAGCAATGTTTGTGAATGGGATCAGTAGCCATAAGATGTCTGGTGTTAGTGTATTGTAGGACATCACCTTGCTTTTAAGATCTCTGATGTTTATTTAATATCTTATATTTATTGGGGAGACATTGGTTAATAACATTATATAGTTTTCCAGTGTACAATTCTATACTACATCATCTGTATATTGCATCTTGTGCTCATTCCCTAAAGTTGAGTCTCCTTATATCACTGTGTATTTGACCCCATTTACCTTACTCAACCTTCTTTCAACCCTCTTTCAATCTGCTAACCACCATACTATTGTTTGTGTCAATGAGTTTTTGTTTGGTTGTTTATTTGGTTTATTTATTTGTTGCTTTCTGTTCTATATTGCAAATATGAATGAAATCATATGACTCATCATTTTATGTCTGATTACTTCACTTAGCATGATAGTCTCAATATCCATCCAAGTTGTAACAAATGGCAGTGTTTCATCTTTTCTTATGGCTGAGTAGTATTCTATTTCATATACGTACCACATCCTCTTCATCCAATCATCCATCAAAGGACAGTTGGATTGTTTCCACATCTTAGTTACTGTGAATAATGCTGCAGTGAACATAATCACCTTTATGTTATAGCTATGTGAATAAATATTTTCAAATTTTCTAGGTAAATACCCATAAGAAGGATTTCTGACTCATATGACAACTGTATTCTTAATTTTTTGAGGAACCTCTATACTCTTTTCCAGAGTGACTGTACCTACCAGTTTGCATTCCTATCCCCAGTAGTGAGTATTCCTTTTTCTATACAACCTCTCCAAAGCTTGTTATTTCTTGTGCTGCTGGTACTAGTCATTCTAATAGGTGCAAGGTGGTACCTCATTGCGGTTTTGATTTGTATTTCCCTCACAGCTAGTAAAGCTGAACATCCTGTCACATACCTGTGGACCATATGTATATCTTCTTTTATTTTTATACCATCTCTAGTGAAATGTAATTCACATACCACAAAATTCTCCCTTTAAAACATATATAATTAAATATTTTTAGTATATTCATAGTGACATGCAGCCATCATTATTATCTAGTTTTAGAATATTTTCACTACACCCAAAAGAAATACCATATTCATTAGTAGTCAATCCACCTTTTTCCTCCCACCAACCTTAGAGAACACTATGCAGATTTCTGACCCTTTGGATTTGCTTATTCTGAATATTTTGCTTAAAAGGACACATAAAATACATTGTTTTTCATGATTAGATTTTTTCACTTACTGTAATGTTTCCAAGTTCATCTCTGCTGAAGCACATATCATAGTGTATTTCTTTCTATGCTGAATAATGTTCTATTGTAGATATATATCAACTTTTGTTTATTCATCTATTGATAGGCATTTGGGTTGTTCTAACATTTGAGCCATTATGAATAACGCTACAGTGAACTTTGTTGTGTATGTTTTTGTAGGGATACATGTTTTTATTTCTTTTGGGAATATACCTAAAAGTGGAATTGCTGGATCATATAGTTGTATATGATCCAGCAATTTAACATTTTGAGAAACAATCAAATTGTTTTCCAAATTAGCTGCATTATTTTATGATCCTATCAGCAATGCATGAATTTCCAATTTTTTCACAGCCTCCCCAACATTTGAAATAGTCAGATTTTTCATTGTAGTCATGCCTGTGAGTATAGACTTGTTCTTCATTTTGTTATTGATTTACATGTAACTAATGACTTTGAACATATTTTCATATACTTAACAGTCATTTATATTTCTTTTTTGAAGAATTTTCTCTTTTTATTCTTGGTTCTCTTCTAAATTGGGTTGCATTCTTATTTTTAAATTGTGAGAGTACTTTTTTAAATAAATGAGTTATAGAATCCCTTACCATATATATGTGTGTGTATATGTATACATGGTATATGTATGTATTACATATATATACAATTTATAAATATTTTGTCCTATATTTGGATTTGTTTTCATATACAGTGGTACTTTGATACGCATCATGAATTTGTTCCAGAAGTTAGGATGAGTATCATATCCTATGAGTACCAAACTAGTGACAAGTGATGAAGCATTGTCTCTTGAGTGTGGCATAACTCATACAAGTTCTACTAAAGAACTAAAGAACGCATGGATATAGACAACAGTGTGGTGACTAAAGGGGGACAATGCCATGTGGGAACTTAATACTAATGAAAAATACTATAAAAATAAAGTTCTATAATGTGTGACAAGTGCCGATCAAGTGCCTAGTGCTTAAACATTTTTTTTCTTGTCAAAATATGAAAAGTACAGGGTTTGACGAGTTCTGAAGCCCATTAGTACTGAGGTATAACTGTATATTATTTGCAAATATTTTTGTCCCATTCCTTGGATTTTTTATGCTGCCCTATAAAACATAAATGATTTTAAAAGATTTTTATGAAGTCCAGCCCTGGCTTGTGTAGCTCAGTGGATTGAATGCAGGCCATGAGCCAGGGGGTTGCCATTAGAATCCCAGTCAGAGCACACTTGCCTGGGTTGTGGGTCAGGTCCATGGTGGGGGCCACATGAGAAGAAACCAACATTGATGTTTCTCTCTCTCTCTTTCTTCTTCCCTTCCCCTCTCTCTATAAATGAATAAATAAAACCTTTGAAAACATTAAGTAACCTTTTATAGAAAATATTTTTATTAAAAAAAAAGATTTGTATGAAGTCCAGTACATTGATTGGTCACCTCTCCTATATACTGCAACTGGAACTGAAACCACAACCCAGGCATGTGCCTTGACCAGGACTCAAACCAGCAAACTTTCACTTTGTGGGACAACACACAACTAGCTGAGCCACACTGGTTAGGGTTATTTTTGCTTTTGGTGTTATAACGAAGATAGCACTGTCTAACCCAAGGTCACAGAATTTTACACCTACATATTCTTCTAGGAGTTTCATAGTTTTAACACTTATACATTGAGTTCTATGATATATTTGAAGTAAATTTTTGTGTATCATGTGAGGTAGAGATCCAATTTAATTCTTTTGTATTTGAATACTCATTGCTTCATCACTGGTTGTTTTATATTCATATTTAAAATTAATATATTATACATTGTAATATAATTATTACACATTATATAATTTGTCTTCATCCTTCCACTCTTGTTTTGACTCAAAAACTAATTTTTAAAATACACGTCTTTTTTCTGCTTTAAACTAATATCTTCCCAGTACACTTAGAAATATGTACAAATGCCCTACTTTGCCCTACAAGTCCTACAAGATACTTTAGAAGTATACATATCCCCTCACAATGTTTAAGGTGTCTGCAATGCTATTTTCTGTACTAGAATTCCTACTTTGTATCTTCTAACTTTTTTTATTTTCAGAGCTTTCCCCAAATTAGTTCTTCCCCAAAACATAGTTTGCTGTATTTCCATATTCAATATTTTTGTCACAAAGTTTGTTCTCTAAATAATAAATGTAACCCAAAATATTATTCATTCAAGAAATAAATCTAAATGTGTTATGGCTGTGCTACCATAATTAAAATAATAATCTTTATAGGAGTATAAATAATATATTCAAATAATAAAACATTTCAAAATTTATATATACCCATAAAATAACAAAGTCGTTATTTATTTTACTTCCAGAACAATGTTTGTTATATATACAAGGCATTTCCTGAAAAAATTTAAAAGGAAGGAATTGATTACAGTGATATACCTACTATAGATAGATACAGGGATAGATATAGATCGGTAAACTACCAC
Organism: Carollia perspicillata; assembly: GCA_004027735.1. Lineage (NCBI taxonomy): Eukaryota > Metazoa > Chordata > Mammalia > Chiroptera > Phyllostomidae > Carollia > Carollia perspicillata. The sequence continues at coordinate 34,181 of PVKM010005865.1, read as the reverse complement.
TGACTTTTCCTTTTCAGCACAATTGAGAATGTTAGTTATAACCCTTTAAGCCTTAAATTGAATGGAACATTTTCCTGAGTGATGTTACTTGTTTCTTGTTAGAGCTTAAAAAATAACCTATTTTTATAATTACTGTCTGGTTCTTATAAATTTTTTGACAAGTAGCTTTATATTTCAAGAAAGAGAACTTTCTGAGTTATTTAGAAAATTATACTACTCAATTTGAATGATTTTAGGAAGTGGAATAGTTAAGATGGATTAATTAATATCTTATATCCATTCTTATCTACACATCGCTGAGTTGCTAGTATAGATACTTTAATCCTGTTCTTCTTAGATTTCTGAATAATTTCCAGTGCTGACTTTCTTATGGTTAACTTGGTCTCCAAGTTTCAGCTTTCATAAGTATCCTTCTCAGACTTATTATACTCCCCATAATTGTTATCTCTTTTTGTACACCCTGTTCTTTGTCCCTTGTTTTTATAAAGTGTCATTTATATCAGGCATTGAAAGGTAAAAGGAGTTCACATTATAGCAATGAAAACAACAACTCAAAATTAAATAATTACCTGTGTTTTAAAGCCTATAAACCATTTAGTTTTATTTGTACTCTAGATTACTAATTCTCCTCTACCTAACCCTTCCCCTTTCCCCCTCCCCCTCTTCTTCCTTCTACTTCCCTCTCTTTTCTTCACCTATGCACTCCAAAAGTCCAAAAAGTAAAACAGGCGAATGAAAGAGTTAAGGTTTGCTAGATGGTTAAAAAAAGATGTGGTATATGTATACAACCGAGTACTACTAAGTCATAAGAAAAGGTAAACTATTGCCAATTGTGACATGGATGGATCTTGAGAATATCATCCTAAGTGAAATAAGTCAACCGAAAACATTAACAACCATATGATTTCATTCATAACCGGGGTATAAAATTGAAAGCAACAAATGAACAAAGAAGAAAAATAAAAACCTACAGACACAGACAACAGTATGGTGGTTACCAAAAGGATGAGGGTATGGAGCAATTAAGGGTAAAGGGGGATCAAATATATAGTGATGGAGGAAGATTTGAATTTGGGTAGTGGGTACATAATGCAATGTACATAGAATCATATACTTGAAACCTACATAATCTCATTAACAAATGTCAGCTGAGTAAATTTAATTAAAATCAAGTAATTAAATAGAATATTACTAGAAAGGGTAGCTAACATATTGAAAAGGATGAATAAACAAACTATATTATCATAAAAACTAATAAAATTAAAAAAAAAACATATTAAAATACCAGTTCTCAGGATCTGGAACTCTGATCCTACACATTGGTAACAAAGCAAAACAAGGTCACTAATCATCAGAGAATGCTTATTAAAATGACAATAAGATATCACTTCACACCCATAAGAATGGCTATCATCAAGAAATCAATAAAGAACAAGTGCTGGTGAAGACGTGGAGAAAAAGGAGCCCTCATGCTGTTGGTGGGAATGCAGACTGGTGTAGCCACTGTGGAAGTAAGTAAGCAGTTACATCAAAAAATAAAAAAACGAAACTGTCCTATGACCCAGCAATTCCATTTCTGGAAATTTATCCGAAGAAACCTGAAACACTAATTCAAAAAAATATAAGCACCACTGTGTTCATTCCAATGTTATTTACAATTGCCAAGGCATGAAGTAGCCCAAGTGTCCATCAGTAGATGAGTGAATAAAATAAATATGGGACAATTACACAATGGAATACTACTCATCCATAAAACAGATGAAAATTTTAGTCTTTATGACAGCATGGGTGAACTTAGAGAACATTGTGCTAAGTGAAGTAAGCCAGTCAGAGAAAGACCAATACTAAAGAATTTCACTCATATATAAAATCTAATGAACAAACTGAACTAAGAAGCAAAATAGGGAAGACTCATAGATGGAGAACAGGCTGGCAGATCTGGGAATGTTTAGAGGGTGAAGTAATCAAGCAAAAAGGAGAAAGGGCTCATGGACATGGACAACAGTGTGGCGTTGTGGGAGGGATGTGGTATAAGGAGGGTAAAAGGTAATGGCAAAATACAATAAAAATAAGAAATACAATTATAAAATGTTTAAGTGTAAAAAAACCCAAAATAACAACTTTTTGTGTTTTCCCTTAACAATGGGAGATGTGTCTCACTCTTTCCCCACAAGTTATTCGAAGGAATAGAACTATAGAAATGGTCAACAGCCTTTTCCTTTAAAGGAACCTGTGGCTACAGTTAATAGTATTTTAAAATAAAGACTTATTCTTCTGTTATTAAATTATCTTTTGTTCTTACCTTATATTTTTTCTTAGACAGTAAAAAGCTTGTATTCAGATCTATGATCTGTTTTGTAATTACTGGCCAGAAATTAAGGTGGATTTTTACATATTTGCATCTGGACAATAGTACACTTTTGCTTATTTCAATCCACCTAGATTTTTGTATCTTCGCATTAGAAATGAGATAAAAACTCTTTTTTAAATGAGTTTACTACATATTTACCTAGAATTGTTAACAATACTGTACCTCTCAAATGTTTGTTTTGATAAAGACCACCACTACCTTGAAAATGTATATTCATAGTATAAAAATGATCTAAAAAGAGAAATTGGAAATGGTCTAGTAAACAGTGAAATCAGTCATTGTCTCTAAACTAATCCAATGGGAAGATTTCAACTCCATGTACATTAAAAGTAGAAATTCTTCAATTAATTAATATTTATTGTTGTTCAAGTACAATTGTCTCCATTTTCTTCCCACCACTCCCGCCCACCCCACCCATCCATAGCTTCACATTTGCAAATGGATTCAGTTAATTTGCTATCCCAGTGATAGTATATAGAAGTCTTAATCTTATGGATATTTTATTGAGATTAAGACACACAGCTTTTAACATTTTTCAAATTATGGAATTAACTTTTCAATGATTCATAAACATTAAAAAAGATTAAGAACTACTGTTCTGAAAGAATAAGTCTTGTTATCAGGGGACAGGTAGAGAATTCTTTTTAGGAGGGAAGTTAATTTAGAATGAGAGTAAGATAACTCTGAATTTCAACTTTAAATTAGTAGAATAGTGCATGAATTTTATTTTCCACTCTTGGAACATAGTTTAGTGTGCTAGCATATTTTTTAGTAATAAATGTGAGTTGATTTTAAATGATAGTTATAAAATAAAGGAATAAGTTGCATCAATATAATTATGTGAAATTCAGAACTAATATCACTGACTTAATGGCACTATTCAAGCAGAGGATGGGTGAACAGATGTGAATTCTGATTGTGGGAGACTGTTACACTAAATGATCTTCAAGGCCTATCTAACTCCAAGATGCTCAGGATTGTAGATGTATATTACAGGAATTGCTATAAGAAGTGTGTTTGATACTATATCCCTCAAAAGTTTTTCATAAAGCAAACTGACCATGTCCAAAATAAATTAGTAGATAATTAACTAACAAAATTGATCTTATGCCATTTTATTGTATAATATCTTCATGCAATGTCTCTGGCTAATGTCCTAAAATGGCAGATACAAATATTTACCTTTAGGCCATTTCTTAGTATTAAGTTTACATTTAAGGATGTATATGTTCACAATGAGTATTTGAAAATAAAATAACAAATATGCTGAATTTTTGAAGGCTTTTAATGTGCTGAACTGTTACAAACTTTTCTTTTTAATCAGGTTCCATGCTCCTAGCTGTGCCTGAGCCCATTCATTATACAATGTAGACATCCTTACTGCTTCTCCACAGAGGATCTTATCATTTATTTTATTTAAATAAATTTGTTCTCTTCATTAACCTCCTCTGAAAGGTGTTTATCTTTACTTCCCAAAGCCTCCACTCCATTTTCTAATTAATCTACAGTTCTTTTTTTTTAAGTCAACACCCTGCATTTCCACACTGCCCTTCCTATGTTTTCCTTATTCCACCTTTTATATAGTTGGTATTCCTCTTAGATTTATAATTAAAATAACTTCTGAAATCACATCACCCATAAAATTCTTTCCATCAAAATTGGATAAATGTTGACAATTCCCCACTAATATGTTTCTCTTTTGATTTAACACTCCATTAAACTTATCTCTTATCATTCCACATAATTAAACTCTGTGCTAAATAAGCAAGCTATATCTCGCTACCCTATTGATATAAAAAAGTCTCATTCGCTTTCCACATGAAAACCTCCTTTATATATTTTCCCAGTGGTTTTCCCCTACTATAAGTAACATTTTTCTAGTTACTAAGAACAATGGTCATATTTTTGCATTTAAAGCCACTGCACTAATGATAGGTGTAAACAAACTCTTTTAGTGTTCTTCGGGGGGTTTTCAAAGCAATACAGACATTCCTGTGTCCTACATGTAGTCTTCCCCTGAGTGTAGCCTGTCAAGGACAGTCAACCCTCACACAGGGTAAAATTAAAACATCCTATCCTTCATCTCTGATATATATTTATTTTTAACATTTTTAACTTATTTTATTACAGTTGTCCTAATGTTTCCCCTTTTGCCCACCTCTGCCTAGCCCACACTCTGTTCCCATAATCAATCCCCGCACCTTTGCCCATGTCAATGAGTCATTTATTCATGTTCTTTGACAAGTGCCTTCCCTTTCTTCCCACATTTATTGCCTTCCCCTGACCCCTTAGGCCACTGTCTGTTCCTTGTTTCCATGCTTCTGGCTCTATTTTGCTCTTCAGTTTATTTTGTTCATTAGATTTCTCTTGTAAGTGAGATCATATAGTATTTGTCTTTCACTGAATGGCTTATTTCACTTAGCATCATATTCTCCAGTTCCATACATGCTGTTGTTAAATATAGGAGTTCTTTCTTTCTTCTGCATAGCATTCAATTTTGTAAATGTAGCACAGTGTTTTGATCTACTCATCTACTGATGGGCACTTAGTCAGTTTTCAGCAGTTGGCTATAATTGTAAATAATGCTGCTATGAACATTGGGGTTCATAGGTTCTTTTGAACTGGTGCTTCAGGATTCTTAGGGCACATTCCCAGTAGTGGAATAGCTGGATCAAAAGGCAGTTCTTTTATAATTTTTTGAGGAAATTTCATACTGTTTTCCACAGTGGCTATACCAGTCCACATTCCCACCATCAGGACACTAGGGTTAGCTCTTTTCCATAGCATCTTCAGCACTTGTTGTTTGTAGTTTTCTTTATGATGCCTATTCTGACATGTATTAGGTGATATTTCATTGTGATTTTAATATGCATCTCTCTGATGGTTAGTGATTTTGAGGATCTTTTCATATGTCTATGGGCCATCTGCATGCCCTTGGAGAAGTGACTATTGAAGTCCTTTTCCCATTTTTTAGTTAGATTGTATGTATGCCTTCCTGGTGTTGAGTTGTATGACTTCTTAATATATTTTGGATACTACACCCTTGTCTGAGGTATCATTGGCAAATATGTTCTCCCATACAGTCAGTTCCCTTTTTCATTTTGATTATGGTCTCATTAGCTGTTCAGAAGCATTTTATTTGATGTAGCCCTATTTGTTTATTTTTCCCTTGCCCTAGTAGATATATTGGCAAACATATTGCTACATGGGAATTCTGAAATTTTACTATGCTTTCTGCTAGGACTTTTATGGACACAACTTCTATTTAAGTTTTTTATCCATTTTGTTGTTATTCTGGTGTATGATATAAGTTGGTGGTCTAGTTTCATTTTTTGCATGTACCAATCCAGTACTCCCAACTCCCTTTACTGAAGTGGCTATTTTTACTCCATTGTATGCTCATGCCCTCTTTATTAAATATTAACTGATCAAAGAGACATGGGTTTATTACTGAGGGGTCTATTCTATTCCATTGATCTATGTGTCTGTTCTTGTGCCAGTACCACACTGCTTTGATTACAGTAATCTTATAGTATAGTTGATATCAGGTATTGTAATCCTTCTACTTTGTTCTTCTATTTAAAGAAATGTGGAGGCTATTCAGAGTCTTTTTTGGTTCCATACAAATTTTTGAAATATTTGTTATAGATCTGTGAAACATGCCATTGGTATGGTATAGGAATTGCATTGATTCTGTAGATTGCTTTGGGTAATGTGGACTTTTTATGATGTTAATTCTTCCAATCCTTGAACATAGTTTATGAGTTCATTTATTGATATCTTCCTCAATTTCTTTCTTCAGTGTTTTATAGTTTTCTAAGAACAGGTCTTTTACCTTTCCGGTTAAATTTATTCCTTTGTACTTTATTTTTATTATTGCTAAAGTAAATGAGATATTTTCCCAGTTTTCTTTCTGATATTTTATTGTTGGTGTATAAAAATGTCATTGATTTCTGAATATTGATTTTGTATCCCACTATTTTGTGAAATTCCCTCATTAGGTCACACAGTTTTTTTTGTGGAGACTATAGGGCTTTCTATGTAGAGTATCATGGTGTCTGAGAATAATGGTTTTACTTCCTCTTTTTAAATTTGGATGCATTTTATTTCTTTTTCTTGACTGATTTCTGTGGCTAGATCTTCCAGTAGTATGTTGAATGAGTGGTGAAAGTGGACATCCTTGTCTTGTCCCTGATCTTAAAGGGGAAGCTTTTAGTTTTGCCCATTGAGTATGATGTTAGCAGTAGGTTTCTCATATATGGTCTTTATTATGTTGAGGTATGAGCCCTCTATTCCCACTTTGCTGAGTGTTTTTGTCATAAATAGGTGCTGGATTTTATCAAATGCTTTTTCAGCACCTATTGTTATGATCATATGATTTTTGTCTTCAATGTCTCTTTTATGGTATAATATGTTTATTGATTTGCAAATATTGTACCATCCTTGCATCCTGGGATGAATCCCACTTGATCATGGAGTATGATAGTTTTAATTTTTTTTGCTGAATCCAGATTGGCAATATTTTGTTGAGGATTTTAGCATCTAAATTCATCAGAGATAATGGCCTGTAGTTTACTTTCTTTGTTGTGTACCTAGTTTTGGAATTAGGAAAATTCTGGCCTTGTAAAAGTATCTGGGAGTCTTCCTTCCTCTTGAATTTTTTGGAATAGTTTGAAGAGTATAGGAGTTAGTTTTTCTTTGAATGATTGGTAAAGCTTGCCTGTGAAGCCACATGGTCCAGCACTTTTTTATACTAGGGTTTTTTTCACTACTGCTTCAATTTCACTGGATGTTATCAGTCTATTCAGGACTTCTGCTTCTTCTTGATGCAGTTTTTGAAGACTGTTTCTAAAAATTTACCCATTTCATCCAGAGTGTCTAATTTATTGGCATATAGTTATTCATGGTAATTTCTTAAAATCCTTTGTATTTCTGAGGTATCATTGTAACTTTTCCTCTTTTGTTTCTGATTGTATTTATTTGGGTCCTAGATATTTTTTTCTTTATGAGTCTGGTTGAACATTTGTCAATTTTGTTTCTTTTAAAAAAGTCAGCTCCTAGATTCATTGATCCTTTGAATTTTTTTTTATTCTCTAATTCTACTCTGATCTTGATTATTTCCTTTCATTTACTCACTCTGGTCTCCATTTTTTGTTGTTCCTCTAATTCTTGTAGGTGTAAAGTTAAGTTGTTCATTTGAAAATTTTCTACCTTCCTTATCTAGGTCTTTGTTGCTATGAACTTCCCACTCAGGGCTGCTTTCACTGTATCTCACAGATTTTGGTCTCTTGTGTGTTCATTTTTATTTGTTTTCAGATACTTTTTTATTTCTTCTTTGATCTCATTGTTAACCCACTTATTATTTAATAACATGTTACTCAGTCTACCTGTATTTGAATATTTTTTAATTTTTTTGTGGAGGTTGGTTTCTGGTTTTTAGTCATAGTCATATGAGATTTCTTGGTATGATTTCCATTTTCTTGAATTTGTTGAGACTTGTTTTGTGTCATTCCATGTGGTCTGTCTTTGAAAATGTTCCATATACTTTTGAAAATAATGTATATTTTGCTACTTTGGGTGAAATGTTCTGTAAGTATCAATTAGGTCCATTTGACCTAGAGTGTCATACAATGCCACGATATTCTTGTTGATTCTTTGAAAGACCTGTCCATTGTTCACAGTGAGTTGTTGAAATCCCCTGTGATGCCTTGGCTGGTGTAGCTCAGTGGATTAAGGGCAGGCCTGGGACTCAGAGGATTATAGTTTGACTCCCAGTCAGGGTTGCAGGCCAGTTCCCAGCAGGGGATGCACAAGAAGCAACCGTACATTGATATTTCTCTCCCTCTCTCCTTCCCTTCCCCTCTAAAGATAAATAAATAAAATCTTCAAAAAAAAAAAAAAAACCTGTGATGACTGTAGTGCTATTAATCTCTTTCTTGGAGGCCTCTAAGATTTTCCTTATATATTTGGGTGCTCCTCTTTGGGTACATATATGTGTACAAGGGTTATATCCTTTTGTTGGATTAATCCTTTAAGTACTATGTAGTGACCTTGTCTCTTGTTATGGCTTTTGTTTAGAAGTCTATTTTGAAGACGATACTTTCAGGGATCATTTCTATAGTTCAGTACTAGAAGTCTATTTTGTCCGATGTAACTATTGCTACCCCAGCTTTCTGCTTTTTGTCAATTTGCTTGAAATATTTTTCCCACCCCCTCATTTTCAGCCTATGTAGATCTTTTGTTCTGAGGTGGGTGTCTTGTAGGCAGCATATATGCAGGTAATATTTTCTTATCCTGCAGCTAAATTATGTCTTTTGATTAGAAATTTTCCATTTACATTTAAGTTTAATATCAATAGGTATTTATTCATTGCCATTTTCCCCTTTGTGCCTCTTATCCTCTGTCTCTCTTTTTCTTCAGTGTCTTAAAGCAATCCCTTTTGCATTTCTTACAATGCTGGTTTGGTGAAGATGTACTCTTTTAGTCCTTTTTGTTTGTTTGTTTGTGAAGCTCCTTATTTCACCTTCCATTTTAAGTGAGAGACTTGCTTGGTACAGTGGTCTTGGTTGCAGGCCTTTTTGAACATTACTTGAAATATTTCATTCCATTTCCTTTTGGCTTGTAGTGTTTCTATTGAGGAATCATATGACAGCCTTATTGTCACTCCCTTGTATTTTATTAGTTGTTTTCCCCTTGCTGCTGTAAGATTCTCTCTTTGCATTTAAATTTTGCTATTTTAATTATGATGTATCTTAGAGTGAGCCTCCTTGAGTTCATCTTGATTGGAACCCTCTGTGCTCCCTGGACTTGAATGATTTTTTCCCTGACCAAATTAGGGAAGTTTTCTGTGATTGCTTTTTTCAAACAGCTTTTCTCTATCCCTTGCGCCATTTCCTATTTTTCTGGCATTCCATTTGATGTGGCTATTATTATGTTTCATGTTGTCCTACAACTCCCTTAAACTGTGTTCATTCCTTTTTAGTCGTTTTTTTTTTTTGTTACTCTGCTTCAGTATTTTTTTCTACCTTATCTTCCAACTTGCTGATTTGATCCTGTGCTTAATCTTCTCCATTTTTATTCCTCCTGATATGTTCTTCATTTCAGATATTGTTTTCTTCAATTTTTCCTGGCTCTCACTCATAGTTTCTGTGTCCTCTTTCATGCTGATGTAGTTTCCACTGTGTTTCTTGAAGTTCCCATGGAGTTCCTTGTAGCTCTCACTGAGTTTCTTGACCATCCTTATAACCATTATTTTGAACTCTATGTCAAAATAATGATTGCTTGCTCTAATAAAATAAAATAGATTGCTTGCTCTAATTTCATTTAGCACTCTTTCTGGGGATTCTTCCCTTTTGATTGGTGGTTGTTTCTTTGTCTTCCTATTTTAGGTGACTCTTTTCATTTGTTTCAGGATGTTAGACTTTTCTGTTTTGACTCCATTTTTGCGTGGTGGACTTCTATGGCAGGAGACCTATGGGATTTATTGGTGCAGTCTCCTTTGTCTCCTGAGCTGGACGCTCTTAGAAGGCCCTTTATGCCATTGATGTAGGCTCTCTTGTTGTAATTGGGTTTTGGTTGTTGGGCCATTTTTTGGTAGATTCTTCCCAATGGGTGGTTGACAGAGAGTCACACTACCCACAACATCTAATATACTGTTGTACAGATGTGGATGGTGAGAAGTATCCCTGTACTCCTTGACTCCAAAAATTCATATCAGCTAAGATTCCAATAATTGTTCAGTTTACTTGTGAGATGATAACCTGAAAATCCATGCTAGGGGCATAAGCAAGTGAACTCAGCTTCCACATACTCAGCCAATATCTTCTTCCTCCTGATATATATTTCTAATGTTACAATGTATGACATCCTGGGTATTTTATTGGTCATATTTAATTATTGACCTCTACTCAGTTTACTTATGAACTAAGTATTTTTTACTTGGTGATCAAAGAAGAAGATTTTGTGAAATCTTTAATCTCTTATTTGAACCACTATTAAACCTTCCATCCAGGTTTCAGTGAGTGACAAATTTGATGAGCATTTATTTTATATCTTATTTATCCTGTTGAAGTGTTTAATATGTGGTGTTAATAACTGAGTACTGCAGCACACTTCAGGAATTTCATTCAGGTCAGCAATTTTCAAGTTCTTAAAAATCAAAACACAGTAAAAACAACATTTATATGTGACCCAGAATGCATGTGTATATCTGAATACTATAATAATTCTTCAAACTACTAATCTGCCTGATTATTTTTATATTTTGATCATAGTATTCTATTTATTTGAAGTAATATGTTATATAATTTTTTGTTACATGATTTTTTTTGTCCAGATCTTCTAAATTTGTAATTTTTCATTGAGAGCCAACATTACCAAATGCCCTAAGTAGGCTTAAGTCATTTGAACATATAACTTGTTAAATATTTTCTAATTTAATAATCAATGTATCCTCATCTCATTATTTATGGGGTACCTAAAAAAGCTGGAATTATCTTCAAGATAGTGATCCTCTTGTAGTACAGACTTTGTGAACTAAGTGAGTGTTCTAGGAATACATCTGTATCACTGCACCAGCTGGTGTTGTTTTGAGAGGCTGCACTGGTCTCCAGTAATTTTTTCTTGATGACTCTTTCGATGCTTTTGCCCATTTCATAATTGGTGGTTTACAAGTCCTCCTGCCCACACTGTGCTCAGTGTTCATCACTTTTAGACTAAAAACAGCATGGCTTCCCACTCCTACCCTCCTTACTCACCTGGTCTCAATCCCAAGTAACTTATTTTTGTTTCCCTATATGAAAAAGTCCTCAGAGGGAAATGTTTTGACATGTGGAAGAGGTGAAACAAACAAACAAAACAGCAGCAGAAGCACTAAAGGCATCAAAATCAATGAGTACAAAACTATTTTGAGCAGTAGAAAAAAATGTCCCCATAGGTGTATTGCATCAAATAGAGATTACTTTGAATGTAACTGAAGTTTAAAATGTAAAAATAAATACACAATTTTTATAAATAAATTCTGTTATTTTAGCATCCCTTCATGTTTTTTCTTGCATCACTCATTCTATAATTATATCAAAAATACTAGATACTTGAGACTACACATTGACATTTATACCAACTATGATACTTAGAGTAAATATCATTTTTTTCAAAAAAGATAATTGCTGAGTGACCAATCAAAAGTATATCCCCTTATTAAATATCTCTTTAAATAAAATGTTCTCCCTTTACAACATATTAGAATTTAGATTTTTATCAATTCAGCTATGATGTATATATCTTTTGATTGCAGAGTTTAATCCATATATACTTAAAGTAGCTACTAGTGGAAAATAACTTACTCTGGCCATTTTGTTTCCCATATGTCTTATTATCTTTTATCTCTCTTTTCTCCCTTACATCATTCTGTTGCATTTTTTTGTTATTTTACAGTGATATGCTTTGATTGCATTCTCATTTCTCAGGAAATTTTGAGGACACAAAGGATTAAGAGTAACTTGAGAAGTATCTTCTCTAAATTATTCTATATGACAGATAAATTATGTGCCTAATTTATTCAATTATCCTCATTAAAAAGGTATTTATTGAAATTTTAAAAATCCAAATTCTCTAAATAATATTGTAGTAATTATGTATAGTACCAGGTGGGTAAATATTGAAGGAAATACTTTATAAAAATGTGATTGTCTAACTACTATGCTGTACATCTGAAACTAATATTAAATATTGAATGTATACTGTAATTAAAAAATTAAAATTAATTAAAAGTTTTAAAAAAGATTCCAAAGTGTTTTCTAGATTCTAATCTGAGAGCAATTTTTAATACTCTTTCTGTAAATTCTAATTTTCAGGATTTTGGACTTCTCATGAAAAATAATACATTTTTAAAAATGCAAGAGATGAGAAGAAAAAGCAGTCAAATCAAAAAGAAGTTGATTTCTTTGTTTAATTATTGTTCAAGTTCAGTTGTCTCCATTTCCCCCCACCACTCCTCTCGACCCCAACCATCTCCACTCCACACCTCTGATCCTACCTTTCTTTGATTTTGTCCATGTGTTCTTTGTACATGTTCCTTCAAACCCTTCCTCCCTTTCTTTCCACCATCCCCTTCCTCTTCCCCTCTGGTTACTGTCAGTTTGTTCTTAATTTCAATGTCTCTGTTATATTTTGCTTGCTTGTTTGTTTTGTTGATTAGGTTCCACTTATATGTGAGGTCATATGGTATTTGTCTTTCACCACCTGGCTTATTTCACTTAGCATAATGCTGCTCTCCAGTTTAAAGTTCTACAGGAGAACATAGGCAGGAAAATATCAGCTATTCCACACAGCAATATTTTCACCAATATGTTCCCTAGAGCAAGGGACATAAAGAAAGGAATAAACAAATGGGATCTCATCAAAATAAAAAGCTTCTTCACAGCTAAAGAAAACATCAGCAAAATGAAAAGAGAATTAACCATATGGGAAAACATATTTGCCAATGATACCTTGGACAACGGGTTGATCTCCAAAATACATAAAGAACTCATGTGACCCCACTCTAGGAAGACAAAAAAAAAATTTTAAATGGGCAAAAGACTTGATCAGACATTTTTTGCAAGAGGACATACAAAGGTTCCACAGATGTATTAAAAGATGCTCAGAATCATCAGTCATCAGGTGATGCAAATTAAAACCACAATGAGATACCATTTCACACCCATGAAAATGGCCATTGTAAACAAATAACAAACAGCAAGTGCTGGAGAAGATGTTGAAAAAAGGGAACCCTAGTGCACTATTGGTGGAAATGCAGACTGGTGCAGACACTATAGAAAACAGTGTGGAATTTCCTCAGGAAACTAAAAATGGAACTGCTTTTTGACCTGGCAATTCCACTGCTGGGATTATACCCTAAGAACCCCAAAACACCAATCCAAAAGAACCTATGCACCCCAATGTTCATAGCAGCACAATTTACAGTAGCCAAGTGCTGGAAGCAACGTAAGTGCCCATCAGTAAGTGAGGATCAAAAAACTATGGTACGTTTACACAGTGGAATACTATGCAGCAGAAAGAAAGAAAGAGAAAGAGGTTGCTTTCTGAAGGCCTTATGAAGGTTGGGAAAATTTGAGGAACTATTAGAGAGCTAATCAGACTGGAATATAGAAAAATTAAGATAGAAATATGGGAAGGGACTAGATCATACAGGCCCATAAAGAGGGGTTGATTAATTCCATCCTGGTTTGTCCAGGTCAATCTCCTGGTTTACCACTGTTGTCTTACCATAATCATTTAAAACTGTCTCAGTTTGTAAAACAATTTCTTTTTTCATGAAGTCAACAAATTTATTGTGATTATTTTTAATGTATAAGGAGCCACAATGGTGAATAATTTTAACATTATTGCACACAGTGGTAATAAGCTTTAAGGTTTTCAGAACTCTGTCAATAACAAACAGCTAATTACTAGAGTTTACTATAATATCTTTTTTTTCCTACTCATAAATACCACTCTTCTAACGCTGATACTCTACTGAAGTTTACAATGATCTTCTTGTTGCTGAATCCATTGATACCTTTTACACTCTTTTTAAAATACGGGGAGCATGTGACACCATGACCCACTCTTATTGATGTTATATAGTCCTGTGACCTTGACTTCCATGTTCTACATTGCTGTCTTCCACATTTTTGTCCAGTGAAGAAAGCAAAATGTAACAATTGCAGAAAACAAATGGATGCCCATAAGATAAAAGGAACGATAAAGTGTGTGATTAAGGAACTTAAATAAAGTCAGCTTCTCACAAACATGCCTAATGCCTGATATGGTAGAAAATTGAGAAGCATCCATTGTTTGGTGGACATAACTCACTATTCCACCTACAGGAATTTTACTGAAGTCAAGGGGAGAGGTTATCTGATTTCTGTGGATTGAGGAGTGGATGGATGTTGAGTATGTAAAAACCACAGAATGGAAGAATTCTTTCAAAAAACAATTGGCTGTTTAAGAAAGTGAGAAAGAGGGTGATAGGAGAGTAATATATTGAAATAAAGAAGATTAAAAAAAGATCCAGTGACAGGTTCTGAGATGCTGAATGTAAGTTTTATCTGATAGCTTTTATTTTCTCTGAGAAATACACACCACTTCTGAGAGTGATATGAGCAAGTGCAGTAGGGTTAGCACTTCAGAGGTGGTTTGAACTAGTGATTGCACAAGGTAGATAGAACAGCAATAGAAATTTATTATACATATCAGTTGATGCTATTGACCATGAATCTACAGTGTTCTATACACATCTATCAGTGTTGCCATAGACTCTGGCAGTTTCTAGAAAAGGTATAAAGATGACACGTGGTGGAAAAGCAATCTAGACCTAGTATAGTGCCAGTCAGGTATTATGGAAGGAAATAAAAAAGCAGGGAAGTTTAGTATACTGGCTTATATTTTTTATTTATTTATTAAGATTGAAAGAATATGTAAATAATTCCTATGTGGCTTAGTTTCCTATAACATATTTTTAATAAGCACTTTTCTTATATAACTTCATGTAACAATGCATCCTCAAATGGATGCTATTAGCTTCCTGGGTTGAAATTAGTCTACCACAGTAGGGATTCTGTTAAGAAAGATGTTTATGTTAATGCCACACTCTGAGGCTTCATCACTTATATTCCTCCTTCCTACATGCTCTTGTGTTAGGCAGTAGGTTTGTCATTCTAGAGAGGAGACAGCATGTCTTCAAAGGAATTAGGTATTGTATAGATAAATTTTGATAATGAAAAATAAAAGATGAGGACATTTACAAACATTAGTCACAACCTAGATATAGCAGGACAGTGCAAAGGCTTTAGAGGAGATATGCATGTGGCTGAAAACAAAATCTTGTTATTTTTGCAAAAGAAAAAGCCTATTTATTCAAGGGATATAAGCATCTAAAATGTGTATAAATAACATTGAGAGATCAATTTATCCAAGATAAGTGTTTTCTAGTTTTATTCCAATGGCATGTATTCAAAATAAATCTATTGCCATAATTCACCTTATCTACAAGTGGCACAGAACAGAGTTATATATATATATAGACTAAGATATACATAACTTATATATATAAGACTAAGATATATATATCTTAGTCTTTTAAATGACATTTAGTTCTTCAAGTGACTCTGAAACATGTTGTGAGTGTTATAGTGACACTGCTTTTTTAAAAATGATGTGCATATTTTAAAAGTATCATTAATGTATTGCAAATATTTTAGAATTTTGAAAGAGTATGGCAAATAGTATCCCTATACTTTTATTTTTATCACATTTTTAATAATAGTAAGCAATTTCAAAGAAGATGTTCTTTTGATCCTGTTGCTCTCTTGCATATATTTTGTCCAGTGTACCAGATTGCCAAATACTTTGATATTTTTTGTTCTTTATTGAGAAGAACCATGAGAAAATAAAATATGCATTATTAGTAAAAAGGGACATTGAGTTGAAACTTGAGCTTAAGTCTGAATTTGACTTGCTTTTTAGTTGATAGAATCCTGCAAATTCTTGTATGTGCTTGTGCTTTAAAACATTGCTTCTTATTGAAAGAACTGTTACTGATTCTTAAAAATTTGATTAATTGTATTGAAATCCTTTGGGGAGAAGTATAAAACAACTTTTCATATATTTTCATAAAAACTGATGTTAGAAATAAAAAGCATTTAAGAAGGTCTTTTTCCAAATTCTTTCTTTTCCTATGACTGACTTTTCCTATGACTGACAAATATCTCTGATCCCTAGAACCTATAATGTATAGTGAATCATTAATTCAAATTGTGTACTATAACTTCATTTTATTTTCATAAGGTTAAAAATTGTACTATGAGTATGGAATTGTTGACGATGTGTGTGTATGGTGATTTCAGTGATGTACTTTTCGATTTTTTAAATGAGAGTCTTTAGGTAAAATGATAAGATAGTATGTTTGTGTTTTATGTCTAGGTTTTATGAGTAAATTGTTTTAAAAAATTAAATTAATTGGAGTGACATCAGTTAATAAAATTATATAGGTTTCAAGTGTACAATTTGATAATAAATCACCTACATATTGTATTGTATGTTGAACATCCAAAGTCAGATCCCCTTTTGTCACTATATAGTTGACTCCTCTCACCCTTTACTAATTCCCCAAACCCACTTTTTCTCTAGTAACCACCATATTCTTATCTATGTCCATGAGTATTTGTTTTGTTTATTCATTTATTGGTTTTTCATTAAAGAAGAAATAAAAAGAGTAATAAAATGTACTTAGAGACAAATAAGAAACACCAATCCAAAAAAACCTATGCACCCCAATGTTCATAGCAGCACAATTTACAATAGCCAAGTGTTGGAAGCAACCTAGATTCCCATCAGTAAATGAATGGTTCAAAAAACTATGGTACATATACACAATGGAATTCTATGCAGCAGAAAGAAAGAAGGAGCTCCTGCCCTATGCAACAGCATGGATGGAACTGGAAAGCATTATACTAAGTGAAATAAGCCAGGTGGTGAAAGACAAATACCATATGATCTCGCCTTTAACAGGAACCTAAACAACAAGACAAACAAGCAAGCAAAATATAACCAAAGACATTGAAATAGAAAACAGGCTGACAGCAACCAGAGGGGAGAGGGGAGGGAATTTCAGGGGAAAAGGGGAAGTGATCACAGGAACAAGTATAAAGGATGCATGGACAAAAACTAAGAGGGGTGGAAATACGAGAGAGGTGGGGAGCACTGCAGGGGGATGGACTGGGATGGGAGTAAAAGACAGAAAACTGTACTTGAACAACAATTAAAATAAAAATTTAAAAAAGAAAAAAGAATGACTATATTACATATCAAAACTTGAAATACAAAAAATCAGTAATAAGAGGGAAGTTTATATTTTTATAGGACTAACCAACAAAAAACATCTTAAATACACATTCTAACATTTCTCCATAACAAAGTAGAAATGTAGAACAAATGAAGCTCTAAGTTGGTAGAAGGAGGAAATAGCAAAAATTAGAGCAGAATTAAATAAAATATGTATAAAACAAAAAAAAATAGAAAAAATAATGCAAGTAAGGGGTGATTCTTTGAAGAGATCAAAGACAACCCACTGAACAGGAGAATATTTGCCAAAGATACATCTGATAATGAGTTAAATTCCAAATATATATATACACATACACATACACATACACATACACATACACATACACATACACATACACATACATATACATATACATATACATATACATATACATATAAAGAACTTAATACAACTAAATACCAGTGAGACAAATGATCAAATTAAAAATAAGCAAAAGACCTGAATAGAGACTTCTCCAAAGAGGACATACAGATGGCCAATAGACATATGAAAAATGTTCACCATCACTAATCATCAGAAAGTTGCAAATTAAAATCACAGTGAGATACCACTCCACACCTGCCAGAATGGATACCATGAATAAATCAACAAATATGTGCTGGCAAGAGTGTGGAGAAAAGGAAACACTCATGCAGTGTTGGTGGGAATAAAGATTGGTGCAGCCACTGTAGAAAGCAGCATGGAGATTCTTCAAAATATTAAAAATGGAATAGCCTTTTGACTCCTCTTCTAGGAAAATATCCAAAGAATTCCAAAATGCCACTCATAAAGAATAAATGTACCCCTGTGTTTATAACAGTGTTATTTACAATAGCCAAGACCTGGAAAGAGACCAAGTGCCCATCAGTAGAAGAGTGGATAAAGAAGCTGTAGTCCATTTACACAATGGAATACTCTCACCTTTTGTGACAGCATGGATAAACCTGGAGATTTTTATCCTAACTGAAACAAGACAGTGAGAAAAAGACAAACACGGTATGATCTCACTTATATGAAGAATCTAATGAACAAAATAAACTAATGAACAAAATAGAAACAGAGTACGAATGCATGGAACAGACAGCTGTCAGAAAAGAGGAGGTAGCAGGTACAGGATGAGAAGAAGTGAAGGAATTAGCCAAAGAACATATTTTCATAACCCATAGACACAGACAACAGTACGGCAAAGGCCAGAGGAAAGGGGGCTTGAGGGTGGGGAGAAGGTGGGCAAAAGTCATAAAATGGGGGCATCGGAAATAATGTAAACACTAGAGAAAAAAATATATATGTGATAAAGCAAAATAAAATCAACAAACCTCTGGCAGGATCCACTAAGAAAAGACTGAAACAAAAGCAAGAGTAATTTTGTAAGCAATTGACATTTGGTGTTTTCATTAATTTCTTTTGAAAACACATGAGTAGTTATTTTTTCTTTTATCTGGTTGGAACATATCTGTCAGTATTTGGTCATATATTATGTGTTAGCATGTGACTATGAGAGCATGTGGCTGAACAGGAAAGGGAGACAAGTTTAACGCATGCATCAAGAAACTATGCTATTTACCAGCTCATCCCCTAGTTGGACAAGAAGAATGATGGAAGGGAGAGGGAAGAAGCAAAGTCATGAGTTAAAATTATTTTTTAAATGGAGGAGTAACTAGAAGTCAACCAATTATGGTGAGAAAGAAACTAATTATGGAGTTTAAAGAGAGGTATTTTGTTTGTTTGTTTGTTTGTTTGTTTGTTTTAGGAGAAGAAATTTTTTGCAAGTCTTAAAGGGGAATGAGAAGGAAAATACGAACCCCCTTTTTCCTGAGACACAAGAGGTGGCTGCAGGGACAGCAGTTTCACTGGTTGTAGTCAGGTTTCACCTCAGGGAAGTAAAGGGAATGTTTAAACAAGACGTTAGATATAGACAGGTTAAAAATAGATATTTTAAAATCACAGAGCATGAATTTCAAAAACTTTGCAAGAAAAAAAGGAGAGAAAAATTTAAGATTAGAGGACACATTCATAGTTATAGAGGAAAGAGCATACTATATTGATGAACTTACAAGGCCAAGGGACATACCTGTTGAATGCTCAGTGACTAAGACAGTGTGTAGCATAAAATTGGTGCTAAGTATTTCTTGGCATAAGTTAAACACATAAACACTGAAATTTACCACCGTATCCTTATTTCCTTTATTTTCTTACACAAAAATGCTATAATACATACAGCATTCTGTGTTCTTATAAGTAGATAGACATCTTTCTTGTTCCTTTGTTTATTTTTTGCAGCACTGTGTGTCATTGTGTGGCTTATTTAACCAGTCCATTATATACAGAAGGACATTGCTTTTTCAATGTCTAGTATTACTAATCATGCTGAAATGAATACAATTGTACACACCACATTATGTATGGGAGTGTAGATGTTAACTCTAGGATATTTTTCCTGAAGCAAGTTGCTGGGTTGAGAACAGATGTGTCTGTAATTTTGATAGATAGTGTGAAATACCTCTCCCTAAGAGTTGCATCTATCCCACTCCCAATAACAATGTATGAAGATGCGTTTATTCCAGCCAGCAGGGGGTGGTGATGAACTTGGTGCTGCAATCTGAGGAGGAAAAAACATGGTGTCACCATAGACTTAACTTTCATTTCCCTAATTTTGACTGAGGATAAGTATCTCCTTTTGTGTCTTGAAAGTGATTTGTATTGTTTTTCTGCACTCTGTTGATTCATATTCTATTTTTATTAAATGTTTACCTTTTTCTTTTAAGTTTTCTAAAAGCTCTCATATCAGGCAGACTCTACATTTGTCTGTGATTTGAGATGCAGATATTTGCAGCAGCGTGTCATTTGCCTTTGTCATCTAAAATATTTTTATGCAGTTAACATTATCCATTTTTTATTGACCTCTGAACGTGTAGTCAGGATTCAGAAAGCTTTCTAATTTATAATAGAATACTGTAATATTTTATTGTAGTAATCACACATTTAATATTTAAAACTTTGATACATTTTGAATTTATCCTGTTATACCATGTGAAAAATTAATACAATTGTATGATTTTTTAGAAGACCACATGATAGTTTACTAACACCATAGTAAAGAGTACATTGTTCTACTGCTATGACTTGCCACTTCATAATACACTAATGTCTTATGTATGGTTGGGTCTTTTCAGGTAGTTTTGTTCTGTTGGCATTGGTTGATTTGTTTATTCATATACCAGTATTATGTGGCTTTAATTAATGAGGCTGTACAGCTAGTTTTAATGGGGCTCATGGCCTTTTTTTCCTCAGTTTTCTTGGATATTCTTGGCTTTTAATGCTCTCCATATGAATTTTTCAACCACATTGTCTACTTCTAGGATGAGATTGTTGATATTTTTCTTGTAATCACATGTAAGTTATTAATTAACTTAGGAAGCCAACACATTTATAATGTTGAATTTTTTTGTTCCTAGAACATGGAATCCATACATATTTGTTCAAGTCTTCTTGTGTATGTGTCCCTCAGAAGTGTTTTAAATTTTTTTCTCATATAATTATACATATTTTATGTTTTTTCCTAGCTAATTTATTTCCTTGGTTGCTATTAAAAATACATTCTTCTCTCCCATTTTATCTTCTAATTAGTTGCTCTTTGTTATCATTAAGGTTTTTGTTTTCTCACATTAATGTACATTCAGTACCTTGTTATTTTTATTGTAGGTGGTAACTTTCAATTGAATGGTATTGAATTTTCAGTATACAATCCCATCATTACCAAATAGTGATAGTTTTACCTCCTTTCAAAATTTTCTATGGCTAACTTTTTCTATCATCCAATTGTGTGTCAAATATTGTTAGAACACGTTAAAAAGTCACAGAGGTATTGCACATGTGCATCTTTCTATTTTTCCTGACTTCAGTGGGAATGCTGTCATTGTATCCTCATCATGTGAGACATAAGGTTTTGTAGTAAGGTACTTTGGTGTATAAATAAATAAATACATGTATTTGTTTTAGATGACAAAGTGTCCTTCAACACAATTATTACCATATACTTGAGAACGGGCTTTGAATTTTGTCAAGTGCCTGTGTAGACTCTTTGAAGAATATTATATGAATTTTCTTTAGTAACATAAATAATGGTACTGATTTACTACTAATAAAAATAGCCATACAGGTGTGGAGTATACATGACTATGCTGCACTGTTCTGACTGGGCTTCCATATTATTTTTTCATGTTTTACTTTGGATAAATTGTATTGATATTTATAAATTATTTTGATTGATTGATTATTGTTGTTCAAATACAGTTGTCATCCCCCTGCTCCACCCATCCCCGCCTCCCACACTCAATCCTACCCCTTTAATATTAGCTTATTTGGTTTCCTTTTTTTGTAGAAGCTTCATTACTCTTTCTTTCCAATGTTTCACTTGCTTACCTAATATAGTTCATTGAATTCTTTTTTGTTTTATATGCTCTGGTACAATAATATAACATTGAATTAATTATTCTTTAATTGTCATGCTGAATTATTTTATGAAAGTTCCTGAGCCTGTAGCATTGGTTGGGAGAGGAGGAGAACATTTTTGTACTTTTTAAATATCTTTCATGGAGATTAGAATTGTTTGGGTAATTTTTTCTTAATTATAATTTTCTTATAATTATTATTTAATTGGGTATTTAAATATTACTTTTATAGTTTTATAATGTGAATGCATATGTTTATATAGCTCCTTTTCCTTTTCACCTCTTTCTTTACATTTTGTTAATTTTATTTATTTATATTTTTTATTATAACCTATGTCAAATGTTTAATTATTTTTAAAGAACTTTTTATTTT
This sequence comes from Carollia perspicillata, assembly GCA_004027735.1. Classification (NCBI taxonomy): domain Eukaryota; kingdom Metazoa; phylum Chordata; class Mammalia; order Chiroptera; family Phyllostomidae; genus Carollia; species Carollia perspicillata. The sequence goes on along the minus strand of PVKM010005865.1, from coordinate 12,117 downwards.
GTTCTAGTGACTTTTTCTTCAACTAATTAAATTTACTGTTATCTTTATTAATTTTTCTCTTATTTTCTTTTGGTTCAAATTATGATTTTTTTATTTTTTTAAATATTTATTTATTTATTTATCTTTAGAGGGGAAGGGAAGGAGAGAGGGAGAGAAATATCTATGTGTGGTTGCCTCTTGTGGGTCCCCTGCTGGGAACTGGCCTGCAACCCAGGCATGTGCCCCAACTGGGAATCAAACCGGCACCCTTTGGTTCCCAGGCTCGCGCTCAATCCACTGAGCCACACCAGCCAGGGCTGATTTTTTTTTATAGAAAAGATATTCGCTATATTGTATTTCATTTTTTAATTTTGTTTACAAATTTTCCTCTGAGTACTCTTTTACCTCAAAATCTTGATTCAACAGATCTATATGTTCAGGTTTTATTATGATTGACAGCAATATTGCTAAATATTTGTCGTAAGGACACACTTGTGTTTAATAATACACTTGTGTGTGAAAACTTTGAAAAGTTTTAGTCTTTCAAAGTTTTACATGGTAAAATTTGCAAGAGGCTTTCAAAGATATTTATATATCAAGAGGGTAGAAAAGTAATTTTTAAGTTTTCTAAATTCAATGCTCTAAGAAAAAGTTGGTCAGAGGACTTGAGTCAGTAAAAAGCCTGTCTTCAGTTTGGTGAAGGTGAAGGGAACATTAAGATCCTCTTGATTACTGCTGTTACTTTTGGTCCACTGCTTTTTCACAATACTTAATATCACAAAGAACATGTGTAAACATATACACAGGTAATTCAATTTTTCATGGACCAAATTAGACAAACTACGTTTTGACAATAGCCAATTGATTGTATAACATCATTTCTTAAATCCATAACTTCTCTATAAATGCTTTATTTACATAAGAATTGTGATAGACACTACCTGGCCCTGTAAAAAATCAAAAGTTTCACTTATAATAATTTTCTTTCTGACATAGATTTGTTGTTGTTGTTGCTGTTTGGCCTCTTCAACACTTAACAATAAGATCTGGAATATTCTTCCATTGATTCCATAGTAAGACTACAGAAGAAATTCTAGATATACTGACCCTCACTCATTATCAATTAAAAGTTCAGGATGTTAGTTTCACTTATGGCCAGGATGGCAGTATAAGTAGATTTTCTTCACCTCCTTGCACAACCATAAAAAGGATAATAATCAATATAAAAACAAAAACAACCAAAACTGCCAGAAAATTGAACTGTAGGGAAGCCCAACAACCAAAGATTTAAAAAAGAAACATTTATCCAGACAGGTAGGAGAGGCAGAGAGAATGCTGTGTGGTATAATGAACAGGTGGTGAGGCAGTGGCGGTGAGACAGCAGCAATGACAGCCAGCAAACAAGCAGTCCCACATTCATGAGCAGTGGATAAAAACCAGGAGAGACAACTGGGGAAGGAGCGATCCCATCTCCAGGCCAGACTGTGTATCTCAGGGTTCTGTACTGGGAAAATAAAGCCTTATTATCTCTAGCTGCAAAAGTCAATGGGGTCAGGTGATGGAATAAACTGCCCAGTTACTCGAGAGGGTTTTTTTAAGGCCACATAGGGTCCTAGAACATAAACAAACACACTCACTCTGGGAATCAGCACTATGGCATTAGCTATAAGGGTGCTAGATGCTTACAGGAAGTGGGGGAAATGATGGGAAATGGGGAGATAGCAAGCAAACAGCATGGTTCCCTCTCTGACCCCTCCTTCACATATAGTTACAAAGTAGAAAAACAGGTTTCACCACCCTGGCAAATACCTAAGGCTCCACCCCTTACAACATAACAGGTGCACTGACACAAGGAGTCAAAGCAGCTCTACCTAATACACAGAAACACAGGGAGGCGGCCAAATTGAGGAGACAAAGAAATATGGTCCAAATAAAAGAACAGACCAAAACTCAAGAGAAGAACTAAGCAATAGGGAGATAGTCAACCTATTGGATGCAGAGTTCAAAACACTGGTGATCAGGATGCTCAGAGAAATGACTGAGTGTGGCCACAAAATAAAGGAGGAAGTGAAGTCTATGCAAAGTGAAATAAAGAAAAATATACAGGGAACCAACAGTGAAGGCAAGAAAGCTGGGAAACAAAAGGAAAAAATCAACATTTGATTGGAACATAAAGAAGAAACAAGAATTCAAAAATCAAGGAGAAGCTTAAGAATCTCTGGGGCAAATTTAAATGTGCCAACAATGGAATCATAAGAGTACCAGAAGGAGAGGTGAAAAGGCAATAAATTGAAAACTTATTTGAAAAAAATAATAAAATAAAACTTCCCCAAATTGGTGAAGGAAATAAACATACAAGTCCAGGAAGCTCAGAGAATCCCAAACAAGTTAGACCCCAAGAGGGCCTCACCAAAATACACTATAATTAAAATGCTAAATGTTAAAGATAAAGAGAGAATCTTAAAGGTAACAAGAGAAAAGAAGAAAGTTACCTGCAAAGAAGTTCCCATAAAACTATCAGCTGACTTCTAAAAAGAAACATTGCAGGAAAAAAGAACCTATACAGCCCAATGTTCACAGCAACACAATTTACAATAGCCAAGTGTAGTAAACAACTTAAGTGCTCATCAGTAAATGAGAGGATTAAAAACTATGGTACATTTACACAGTGGAATACTACACAGCAGAAAGAAAGAAGGAGCTCCTAAACTTCACGACAACATGGATGGAGATGGAGAGCATTATGCTAAGTGAAATAAGCCAAGCAGTGAATGAAAAATACCATATGATCTCACTTATAAGTGAACCTAATTAACAAAATAAACAAGCAAGTTAAATATAACCAGAGACATTGCAAAAAAGAACAAACTGACAGAAACCAGAGGGGAAGAGAGAGGGGATAATGTGGGGAAAAAGTGGAAGGGTCACCAAGAAACATGTATAAAGGACCCATGGACAAAGTTAAAGGGGGATAGGATTGAAGGTGGAAGGTGGGGATGGGGGATGGGGGCGGAAATGGAGACAACTATACTTAAACAAAAATAAATATATGTTTTTTATTTAAAATTATTTAAAAAAGAAGTATTCAAAGAGGTGAAAGCATTACCTACATCCAATATTACTCTATCCAACAAAGCTATCATTTAGAATGGAAGGGCAGATAAAGTGCTTCCCAGTCAAGGTAAAGCTAAAGGAGTTCATCATAACTAAGCTCTTATTGTATGAAATGTTAATGGGACTTATCTAAGAAAAATAAGAAGATGAACACAATTAACAGTAAAATGATAACACCTCATATATATGATCCATGGACAAGAACTAAGGGGGTGATTGCTGGAGGGAATGTGAGTACTAGGCGGGTAGTGAAAAGGAGGAAAATGGGACAACTATAATAGCATAATCAATAAAATACACTTAATAAAAATTTTTTTAAAAAGAATGTTAGTTTCAAATACTTCAGAGACTACCATTTTTACTTACTTTTTCTAGAGTTTAGTTAAATATAAGCACCTTAAAACCTAGAAAGCCATAATGAACTGAATGAGAGAAGAGAGTATAATCAAATACAACATGGAGTATTTTACTTCAGAATAATATTTCCAGAGAAACCAAATTAATAACTTGACAAATTATCTTGTTTTATTCAAACTATTTATTCATTCATTACTTTACAATAATATGCCATACCATATTTGAGTAACCGGGTAAAAGGGCAGTCTTGGTTTTGAGTACTAGTATTTTATCTTATGAGCTAAAATTAAGTCATTTAGACATGTGTAGACCTTAGTTCCTTTGTTTGTAATAATAATTATACCATGTTTCTCTTAATTGCCAAATGAGATAATGTTTTCAGTTGCTTACAACAGTGCCAGCATATATTAAGTATTAATTATCATTATTAGAAAACTGTAAGAGTCAGACTTTAATAAGCTACCATCGATTAATTATGGACTTTAATCCAAAGCAGACATCCTCTTACAACGTTTCCAGCTGGTAGCCTGCCCCCACTGTCTCCTTCCAGCCTCTGTTAGATCACCTCTAAGACAAGGATGTCCATTATTTCACAAGACTGCGCATTCCATACCAACTCTAGTTTCCAAAAATTCTTTCTTAAAATTTGCCTGCCTGTCGTAGTTACTATTTCTATTTTTTGCTCTAACTCAATAAAAAGCAGATAATACATAGTTTAAAATAAATTCCATTGTTTGACAAATTTATGTTTATAAACATAAACTTTTTATCTCATATTTTTAAATTAATAAAATTTATAAAAGACAAACCCCATATTAAACTTTTGCTTGTAAACTCATGGTGAAGAAGTTAAATTGAAGCTACACTAACCTTCTCTCAGGACCAAACTGGAATTACAACTAAATTATACAAAAATCGTCCTGCCAACCGAACATCAGCTGGAGAGAAACTTTATAACCACAGACAGATGGAAGAAGCTACATCGCCACATGACAGGGAGTGCAGAGGAGGCATGAAAGGGTTGGCTGGGCTCCCATGGGCAGCAGCTGAAGTACTGGAGGGATATTTCAGTGGCTGAGGCATTTCTCTTGAGAAGTGTAGGATCTAAACCCCAAACTGGGGTCCCCAGCCTACAACATCAAAACTGGGAAAAGAACCCAAATAACATATGGCTGTGAAAAGCAGCAGGGTATCTGTATGCCAGAGAGGGACAGCTGGAGACTCAGAAAGCCTCTGAAAGGGGCAACGCACAAAATTCCATTTGTAGCCACTTACCCTGAGTTCTAGCAGAGGAAGTCCAGAGTGGACTAAAGATACTTGAGGGGAGTCTGAGGCTGGTGGATCTGGGGAGAGAACTGAAGGAACAGCCAGCAGGGTGCCTGTGCTTAGTCATTCCCCATACTGCAGAAGCCATTATTCTCAGGCAGAACACTCCCCTTCAAGTGGTATCAGTCTGAGGGAAAGCAATAGTCCCACCTATAGGAATTAGGAATTTGCCCCACCCTGTGCTGCTTAAGCCAAGCTTCTGAGGATTAAAGCTTGAAGACATTTATTGGTTAACCCTATAGAAAGCCTGCAGGCAGAGATGGATTGCTGGAAATCCCCAGGCTTTTGCCGACTCACCCCCAGGTCTGATGCTGGCAAAAGCCAACCTTGGTGTGCAGCCGTGTTCTTTCTGCACACACCCAGGCCCAGCAGAGGGAGCCACACACTATGGATCCTGATAGATCCAAATGGACTGCCCAGGGCCAGTCGTAGGCAGGGCTTGTCTTAAGTGTGCACCAGAGTCTTGCAGACATACCTAGTATATTGAAACAAATATGAAGGAGAAGCCAAAATGGGAAGACAAAGAAGCAGGCCCCAAATGAAAGAACAAGAGTATTCTCTAGAAGAACAACTAGATGAAATGGAGACAAGCAATTATCAGATGGAGAGTTTAGAGTAATGATTGTATGTATGCTCAATAACATGAAAAAGATATAGAAACCATAAAAAAGCAGCATTCAGAAATAAAGAATGCGATATTTGAAATAAATAATTCACTGGAAGAAATAAACAGTAGGTTAGATGAAGCAGAGGACTGAATCACTTATTTGGAAGACAAGGTAGAAAAAACAACTAACCAGAGCAGCAAAAAGCAAAAAAGAATTCTAAAAAATGAGAAGAGCTTAAGAAACGTTTTGGATAACATGAAGCATAACAACATCTGCATCATTGGAATAGCAGAAGGAGGAGAGAGTGAGCAAGATATTGAGAATGTATCTGAAGAAATAATCACCAAAAACGTTCCTAATCTGATAAAGGAAAAGACACACAAGTCTAGGAAGCACAGAGAGTTCCAAACAAATTGGACCCAAAGAGGCCTACACTGAGACATATCATAGTTAAAATGTCAAAGCTTAAAGACAAGGAGAAAATCCTAATAGCTATAAAAGAAAAGCAGGTAGTTACATGCAATGGAGCACCAATTAGACTGTCATCTGATTTCTCAACAGAAACATTTCAGACCAGAAGGGAATGGTGTGAAATATTCAAGGTGATGAAAAGCAAAAACCTACAACTAAGGCTACATTAAACTTTTGCTTGTGACCTCAGTATTTCGGCAATGATGTTTAGCCATACAATGTCAGCCTGGATTTACTAAATTGGTGGGTAGTCTTGCAATGATTGGATGTTGATGTGTCAGTTCCCCAAGCACCAGGGATTTTATTTTAGAGATATGACAAAAAGTGATGAATGTCAACATGTTATAAAGGCAATGTCATTGTCCTATCCGTCTTAGGAGAGATGCTTTCTGAATCCCGGAAGCACCAATCCTGTCACTATTCATCCACCATCTACTTACCACCTTTTGACTTGGACAGTGGAAAGAGCAGAGCCATCTAAAACATGTGCCTCTAGGACTTGTTGAAAGACAGAAAGAGAAAAAGCTAATGCTCAGAGTGAATTATCACACATTTTCTGCAAGATCATTTCTTCCACTGTAACTACAATTGTTAAGACATTCTTCATAGGCTTCAAATAATGAAGAAACTTATACAGAATGAGAGCTTTCACCTTCGTAATCTTGTTGGTATTTTTCACTTCATCCCATCTTTGTGATCTTGATAATTTACTGTCATTTTAAATTAAATAATTTTGATAACATGTTCTTAAAGACAGAGAAGTAGGTCTACTTAAGATAATCTTACCAGATTGAATTTTATACATAATATCATCATCCCCTTTTCTTATAGTTACAGTTCTTTCAGGGTCTTTAACCATATAATTGCACTATCTGGCTCAGCCTTCCTCTCACTCCTCTCAGAGCAATCATCCCTGGCCTTCTGTGGTGATGTCTCATGGCTTCCTTTAGTTTATTCAGGGTGTCTGGCACCTGGTTAGTTATGTTTATGTATCAATTAATTTTGTTATGGACACATAAAAAATGTGATAATTTTGTTAATCCCTATCCTTTCTGCTATACTTCAATCTATGGAAATCTGGGCTTCGTCTGATGTTTCTTCCATATTGTGAGGTGTGTAAATAAACATAACTGCATGCACCCAGCCTCCATTCTTCCACAGCAAGATTAATCACTGTTATATGAATTTATAAGTTAAATGTCATACTTGAAGCTCACATTTACTGAGTATAGACAGCACCAAGCCTGTGCTACTACCTGTTTAATTTACTGCCCTTCATATCCTAGAAGTTTAGAAATTAAGCTCTGGAGTCTGGAGACCTGTTTTCACCACTTCCAAACTATTAACTTTAGGGCAAATTACTGTATCACTAAGTACCTTAATTTGTCACCTGGAAAACAAAGATAATATTGACTATCTCAAATAATTGTTACAAAACTTAAATAATACACATAAATTGCAATGCAATAATGATACACAGTAAGCACCCAAGCATTAGATTTTTAAGTTATTTATTAATAAGCTTAAAATGATAGATCATGGGTGAACAAGAATAGTCTCATGCTTAATAACTTTACAAGTTAGTTAAAGAAAAATAAAATAGAATAAAATGTGCTATATGCTAAATGAAAATATATTTTAAAATATGAAGAACTAAGAAAGGGAAAATCAAGGACCTAGTCTATCATGAAGATGTCTCCTTTTTTGTTGAAATTCATATCCTCCTTTATAAAATGTAATTTTTACATTTAAATCTGATGCTCTACAGAAATGTGTGCAAATGATAAGCATGCAGCTCAGGAAATTTTAATAAAAGGAAATCTTGCATGTAACTACCAAACCCCTCGAGAAATAGAACATTATCAGCTCTCCAAAAGCTCTTCAAAGGTAACTACAAAGGTGACTTCTATTACCTTAGATTAGATTTTACTCTTTCTGAACTTACATAATTGATCAGTATAAACTCCTTTTTCCTCAGGTTTATTGCACTTTGAATTGCATTGTGACATTAATTATTATTAATCCATGTGAGAGTTGTTTGTTCATTTGCATTGCTGAATAGTGTTGCCCTTTATACTTACTCTACAAATGATTTATACTTTCTGTTGGTGAAAACTTGTACTTTGTCCCGTTTGGCTTATTAAGTGAGTAGTGCTACTAATTAAACTTAGGTGTTTGTTCATATAGAAGGACCATATTTGTATGTATTTCTGTTTCAGCGTCACAGACACATTCAGATTTAATAGACGCTACTGAACTCTTCCCAAGTAGTTGTCTCAGTGTACATGCTTGCTCTCAGTGTATGCAAGTTTTGGATGCTCCACTTCTCACCAGCATTGATATATTTCATATCGCTCTTGAATGTCTCTGTTTATAAAATATTTCATGAGATTTTGCCTCATGAAATATTTTTTTAAAATTTTATTTATTTATTTTTACAGGGGAAGGGAAGGTGAAAGAGAGTGAGAGAAACATCTATGTGTGGTTGCCTCTCACATGCCCCCTATTGGGAACCTGGTCCACAACCAAGGCACATGCCCTGACTGGGAATCAAACCAGTAACTCCTTGCTTCGTGGGTCTGCACTTCCCTGAGCTACACCAGCCAGGGCTGAAATATTTTATCTTAACTTGAAAAAAATTGTCATTTTTTTAGTTGTTTATAGCACAGATGTTAATTTCTCAGAACATAATCATAATTTTAACAAGGCCTATCATGACTTATAAGGTTGCAGATTATTGTTAAGATACCTTTTTAAATCAACTTCTTCACATTTAAGCATATTGATCAGTTTCATTATGCTTTAAATTCAGATTGAAAAAAATTTAATCTCAAATTATTTGAAACACAGAGAAATATAATTTCTAAGCCTCTAGAACAATTTAGCTGAACCTGAAGTTAAAATGACAAGCACACCAGTGAATGATAAAAACTAGCTGCCAGACCTCTTAATATGCAAGTCATTCAGTGAGATATCAAAACGTGGAAAATGTAATGCTCTTACCAACATTTCTTGTTGAATTAATGCCCAGGTGAGTTCTTCAGAAATAGTGCCGTTGTATCATAGCAAAAACAAGAAGCAGTAAAGCATCATACCTATTAGGATCCAATTTGCCACAGCAGCAGTCAAGTGCTTCAATTTCTCCCAGTGGTGATGGGAAGGGAAAAGTCAGGATAGAAAAATTTAAATTAAATTTATAGTGCAGTGCACATTTGGAATTCAATATTGACAGCTCTAATTACACCTCCCTTACCATCACAAGTTCATTAAATGAGAGTAAAACAATAGAACTACTCCACACATTTATGCATATTTATTTGTTAAGTTCCTTATTCTGCTGTAAATGTCTTTTCTCTTCCTCCAGTTTAATGCATTTGTGATGGAAATGTTTGAGATTTAGGAAGGAGAGATTGTATTATTTCTTTAAAATATGCAGAAACATACAGATACACAAACACACAATTAGAAAGCCATGTTACATTTAGATATACTATTTGAAATATGATTAGCATAAAATGTCAAATTGAGTATATTGATCAATGTCTATTTAAATTTCTAAGAGCTCTTCAGTATATCTACACAACATTAACCTCATAGGTCCTAAACATGTCTAAATCATAATTAATGATAAAAGTATTAATTTCACAATGTCAGATTTTGTCATTTTGCTTTTCTCATGAATGGAATAAATCTGTCACCACTTCTACCTACAACACTTCAGACTCAAAATCATAATGTATCTTCTGGTAAACAATCAGCCCTCCCTATTGTGGGTTCTGCCTCTGTGGATTGATCTGGCCAATTGCAGATCAAAAATATTTTTAAAAGGTACCCAGCTGACATGCAATGTATAGTTAGGTCTACCATGGTTGCCTCTGTACTGAATATGTGCAGAAATTTTTCTTGTCATTATTCTGTAAAACAATATGAGGGGAGACCCCAAAACTGGAATTTACTTGTAAAAATTTATTCTAACATGCTTAAACTTCAGTCACTTTCAAAGTACCCTGCATTTGATACAATACACCTATCGAGACATTTTTTCCACTGCTCAAAAGTTTTCAAACTTATTAATTTTAGTGCCTTTTTGTGCTTCTGCTGTTTTTTATTTCACCTCTTCTGCATTAGCAAAGTATTTCCCTTTGAGAACTTTATTAATCTGGAGACACCCACTAAAAAATGTCACTTGGGGTGAGATTGGGTGAATAAGGAGGGTTGGATTCAATGATAATGCCATTTTTTTTTGGTCAAAAACTACTGAACCCTCAGCAAGGCATGGGCAGTATTACTCATAAATCAACCATTATGAGATGGGTAAATACATGAAAAGAGTTTTCAGAAAAATGCACTGAATCCAAACAGAGTCTCACAGCAACACCAGCTAGTACACTGATACAGATGTGTTCCTAGAACACACACCTAGCAGGGGTAGCCTGTACTACAAGGGGCCCACCCTCCAGAAGACAATTTCAGTTTTTTTTTTGAGCCCCCTCTTACACAGCATAATTATGTACATAGAACTTCCATTATATTAAGTATTAAAAGTAAAGTAGAGATAATGTAAAGTATTTGAGGGAATGTGTGTGGGTCCTATGCAAATACTATGCCATTTTCCAAAAGACACTTGAGCATCTACTGCTTTGAATGAATCCAGTCCTAGAACGAATTCCCTGCAGATTCCTAGGGCCAACTGTTTTTATCTGTAAATCACAATAAGGTTTTCTGCTTAATATGAAACATCCTGGCAGGCTAATTTCAAATTGAAAGGTCGATTCTACTTATACTGACCACAAATATGGTTTTGGAAACATTAGAAAAACACATTAGACAACTTTTAAAATAACTAAAATAACAAAGAACTTGTTTTCTCTTTAGCATTTAACTGTGTATCATTTGTCAGACATAAAATAACAAATGCATGTGCATTTGCATCATGTTTCCACAAAAGAGTTTAGGATTTTTAATCAGGAAGAATATTCAAAATTTTAATTAACTTAGAAAATATTTTGCCAAGTTCTGTGGCAAGAACTTTTTAAAGAAGTACTAGACTTCTTTAGAAAAGTGTGTATGGCAAATATATTTTTTCCTTATGGAATGGACCCACTCAAACAATTTGATATTTAAGTCACTCAGGTAAAGTAACTCAGTTAAGTCTTATACATGGCTAGTACAGAGGAATTTATAGCTCCTCAGTTTCCTCAGAGGATACATTCATTCCCTTCAATATTTAATAGAAAACCAAGGGAATAACTTAGCATTATAGGAAATTGACCATTTCTATGTGAACTAGAAAAGTGTCCAAATTTTCCTGTCCTAATTTTTCACTCTAAATTGAAGCACAGTGAAATGGTAGAAGGATGTTTGTACAAGTGTTACATCCATACACATACACACACATGCTTATGTGGAGTAGATGGTAACAAGAAACTAGATTTATTCTTTTCTTTTTTATTTTTAAATTTTACTTACTGGAACACAACAATCTTCAGTGATGTATATACTGCCCCCTTTTCAAAGTTATTTTGGTTCTACCAATGACATGAGGGTATAGCAAATCTCCACAAATTTATAAAATCTAAACATCTTCTAGAAGAGTTGCTGCAATGGTTTTGTAAGTAATATGCATTATTATTTCTAGTGGCTAAAAATGTGAAAATGTATAATGGCATTTGCTTATGATAGTCATGGCCACCTCTTGCTGGCTACACAGTGCAGTTTAACTATGAAATGAGATCCATCAATATGGCAGCATAGTTGTTACTAGAATACTCAGTACAGGATTAGAAGATTTTGGTCTCGGCATGGTATTTTAAACCAACAATGCTTTTGGTCTTTGATCTTTTGCTTCCGCGGCTTTCAATAAGTTGAATATTTTATATGACACTGTTTATAAAATGCTTTCTAGCTCTAGGATTCTTGGAATGCATGCCAGAACTTTGTGCAATATCATGTAAAGGGTATAGAGGAAGTATAGTCTGCAATCTCTGCCCTGAGGACCCTAAAAGTTCATTTTTACTACAATGACTATTTATTATCTCTCTGCCAGACACAGTACTAGGTGGTATGTTTATGATTTTGTAATAAAAAAGGGGTGTTATTTGTGCTGGACCCTGTATACAATGGAATATTACTCAACCATAAAATAGAATGAAACTTTGCCATTTGCAACAACATGGATGGACTTAGAGGGTGTTGTGCTAAATGAAATAAGTCATACAGAGAAAGACAAATACCTTATAATTTCATTTATTGTGGGATGTAA
>PVKM010005864.1:0-46273 GCA_004027735.1 Carollia perspicillata | reverse complement strand
AAACAGAGGATCCCCAACAAAAGAGGCTGTTGACAAAAGCTGGTCTTCCACCAATGGGCATGCCCGCCGTGATGCGCACAGGGCTTCTAACAAGCCATGCAGTCTTGCCCATTCACTATGAAATATAGCCAAAGATCACTCCATGTTTTTCAAGTACTTTTTCAAGAAGTTGTGAATAGGAGTGCAAATAAATGGGTCAATAGCTGGAGGGAATTGTGGGGTCACAGAAGGTTAGTCTTTTTCAGATTAGAGATACTTGAGTGTATTTATATGCCGGTAATCAGCCAGTAGTAGTTTTTTTCCTGATTTGAGACATATGTGGATTCGCAAACATTTATAAGAAGACTTTATATTTTGCCTGCTTCTAGTTAGGATGTGAAAACCTTCATTTCCATGGTCAACCAGAAAGGCCCAGACAAAATAGAATTCATATGTTTCTGTGGCGCTAGTGAACACACAGGAAGCACTGATGCACTGAATTAGAGGGAAACAAGCCCTTTAGAGCTGAGCAGAGATCTGCAGAAGCTTCCATGCTTAGGGGTGGATGCCTGGTCTCAGTAAGGACAATTGGAAAAGTAGGTCAGCTGTGAACCAAGACTCTGCAGGGAGAAGGAAATCCAGCTGAACCTTAGGCAATGTTGAGTGCCAGGGAGATGGATTGTCTGAAAGAGCCCCACATGAAAAAAGCAATCTATCAGCCTGACACCTCTATTACTGCCTCTCCCACACCTCTTTTCCGCATTGTTCCAAGAAAGTAGCACTGGAGAAGTTGCTGAAAAGTAGAAAGAAATTGCATAACCTTGTGGATTCTTGCATTGCTTAGATTCTGGAGTTCTACCAGGGTAAAATCCAAACATCAAGAACAAATATATGAAGCTGCACCTAACCACCTCCCAGGTCAAATACCAAAAAGACCACAAAGGCAGGAAAGGGCCAAAGGCTGGGAGTTGCATTAGTAAGAGGGAGCATACTCTAATTAAAACTGTGGCCCAGCCCAAGGTCCACCTAATTCAAGGAGGATCTAAATAATCAGTCCCTCATGATAAAAAGCTTACACTCTGCAATAAGTAAACAAAACAAACCAGTATTATACCTCTGTCTCCACTGCTTTTTTCCTACATGATGTCTGAGATACACACTTGGAGATTGTAAGACGTGGGAAAAGGCAGGATAATGTGACCCATAATCAAGAAAACACTGCAACGGAAGCAAACCACAGATGACTTAATTATTGGAACTAGCAGACAGAGACTTTAAAGCAACTATTATAAACATTTTAAAGAATTTACAGAAAAAGGTGAATATAATGGAGGAAGACATGTGAAATCAGAAAAACACTCAAAGAACCCAGTGAAAACCATGGAACTGAAAAATACAATATCTGCAGAAAAGGGATTATTGAACTTCAAAACAAGTTACTGTAAGTTATCTAAACTGAAGAGAGAAAAGGAAGAGATTGGGAGGTGTGGAGACTGAGCCAGGTCTATGATTTGTGGGTTAATATCAAGTGGTCCAATGTATGTGTAATTGGAACATCAAATATGGTATTCTATACAAGATCCAAGAAGCTTAAAGAATCCCAAGCAGGACAAATACAATGAAAGTATCACCTAAGTGTATCAAGTCAAATTTCTGAAAACCAGAATAAAGAGATAATCGTAAGATCAGTCAGAGGGGAAGGAGAAAAGACAGACTACACACAGAGGAACAACAATGAATATCACTTATTTTTCATCAGAAAAGAACACATGCAATTCAGAAGACAAAGGATTAATATCTTTAGAAAATAAAGGCAATTTTGAACTTTATATTCAGTGAAAATATCCTTAAAACTGAAGGCAAGATTGAAATATTTTCAGAGGGGAAAAAAAACCTTAAAAATCATCACCAACAAATCTGTACTACAAAATAATAATCACTAAAGGAATTCATGCTGTCAGGAAATGATGCCAGGCGTAAACTAGACCTACAAAAGGGAAAGGTAACAAATGATAAATATTTTCTTGATTCCATAAAATGACAAATAATAACACCTCTCTATAAGGTTTATTACATACATAGAAATAAAATATATGAACACAAAGGATGAAAGGGGATATACTTCATCCAATATACTTCTACATAAAAAAGTATAATGTTAAAGCTGTCTTCCATTATATGAGAAGTATTACAGTATTAACTTATGGTAGCCTATGATAAAATAAGGATGACTATTGCAATCCATAAAGGAACTGCTAAAATGGAACCAAAGAGAGGATGTTACTATAGATCCTACAGATATTAAAAGAGGATAAAGGCCTGGCTGGTGTGGCTCAGTGGATTGAGTGCCAGCCTGCAAACCAAAAGGTCACTCACTCACTTCCCAGTCAGGGCCCGTGCCTGGGTTGCAGGCCAGGTCCCCAGTAGGGGGCGCATGAGAAGCAACTGCACACTGATGTTTCTTTCCCTCTCTCTGAAAATAAATAAATAAAATCTTTATCAGAAGATAAAAGAAGATAAAGGGATATTAAGAATAACTATAGAAATAAACCCAACAATTACAAAGAAAATAAATAATTATCTTTGCATGTTACTGTATATAAATTATATCTCACTTAAAATATATATAGAAAATGATCATCGGTTCAATATATACCTTCATGTCATTAATCATGTTGGCCTCTTCCTGAGTAAAAGTCCCAGAGACACTGTGACGTACATACATTGTAAATAAATGATTACAGTTGGTTGTGGAATTTCAGGGATCCAAAAGTAACAGCGAAGTGTCTAATTAATCTTATGTTTTTCTGTTTTGTTTCATTCCATGTTTTGGTAGTTAACACTAGAGTCATAAGGTCACCTAGATGTGTGAATGCAGCATTAGTGGTGGTAGTGCTGTGTGTTCACTATCTAAGTTGAGGCTGCAAAAGCAACACCTGCAGGGCATTTGAGAAAAGTCCAATTCCACAGAACCTCTTTTATTAGAGGCAAGAAGCCAACAATGCAAAGCTGCTGTTATTTGAGGGGGGCCGGGGGTCAAACCTGTTTTGCAGCAGGAACATCACTGGGATACTTGGGAGAAATGGTTTTCGAAGAGCTTCTTGATGTGTTTTTGTGCGTCCCTCTTTTCATCAGCAAATATCAAAATGTGACAACACAGCTAGAATTCCAAAAAATAATCTTCATGAAGTGTAGAAAAATTCCCAGGGCCAACGAAACGTTCAGCAGACACCGCCCCACTTCGCCCCACCCGCTATCCCTACAAATCAGAGCAGTGCTGGGTGCAGGATGCCTGCTCAGTAAACAGTCGTGGAAATGAATGAATGGACTGATGAACGTGCCCTAACCAGGACCTTTCATTTAACAACATATCACCTACTCTAGGCCCATAATTAAGTGCTGTAGGGGTTGCAAAAGGAACACAAGACATGTGGCCTGAGAACCCTTAACTTCTAAGTAAGAACACTGGCAGACATGTGAAACCACCAAGGAAAAAAAGAGACTCTTTAATAGCAGCCTGTCTTTGTAGGATTCCCGGCCTCTCTCATTTCCCAGGAAGATAACATTTCATTTGGTAATAACCAAGTCCTCAGAGAGGTTCTTATCAACCCCTTCAACAAAGCTATCTCCCAATTTTCTTCCATTTCTAAGAGAGCATAAAAAGATAGGCCCTTATTAATAGTTTTATTGTCCCAGAATTAAAATGACCCACCACTCCCATGAAACCATCTGTTTTGTTTGCTTTGATGTTGTGGGTGCAAAGAGAAGGGCCAAGGAGTAGGGAGGTGGGGCCCTAAGTCATTTGCTCTTTGGGGAAGTAAGGGTGGTATCTGGGAGGGTGTGATCACTGCTTGGGACTGGTGAGTTTGTATCTTGCGACGCACAAAGCATCAAGAATAAGGACAGTTTGCAAAACAGCCTTTGCTTATTCTGGTACCAGAAAAAAAAAAAGAAAACTCAAGAAAATACTTGTAAAGAAAAGGAAATAGGCTTAGGGAAAACACCCCAGTTCCCAGACTTTATTTGGCAGGGAAAGAAAACAATGAAGCCAAGGAACCTTTCCCATTCCCCAAATATGCCTTTTTTAACCCTCTTTTTAAAGCTTCAGTCTTAACACAATATTCCAATTTTAGTATGGCCAATATGTCCCAGACCTCACTAGTCCATGACCTAACAGTAAGACCACATTTACTTTTTTTCACGTTTACTTTTAATGTCCAATCCCTCCCTGTTAGTTGTCAGAAATCAGCTCCCTCCCCGATAGGGTTTCCCAGGCGTTCTGAAGTGGTTCGTGGCACAACTTCTGTGTGGTCAAGAGCAAGCCTCGATTTTCCTATGCCAGCCTCACGTCCATGCCACCTTGTCACTGCCATTTCCCTCATGAAACTGCTGGCCTGCAGGACAAAGCTGCCCCCGGCCAGATGATGGCCCGTGCCACCCTCTGCCCCCCAGGGGAGACCTTGTTGGAGGACACTGTTCTCATTGTTCCCCTTCCTTCTAGTGCGTAGATATGTGCCCTTTTTCATTACCAAACAACAGAGTTGAAATCAAACTTTGCCTTTTGATAGGATTTATTGAAATATTGGGGTAACATAAAGATGTGCAACGTAGAGAATGGTGTGTAACTGCAACATGGGCACAGACCTAAGATCAGTTACCAGGTCAGTTCCTGCCTGGCCTCCCTCCACGTGGCCACGTGAAACTAATCGCTGGCCAAGGCTGACCTCTTCGCAGGATGATTAACAGTGGAGACATCTGTTCCCTCCTCTTACCTCTTCAGTATATTTGTTGAATGTCCAGAATGGTCCGGGTATTAGAGTAGACACAGAAGATACAGACACAGGAGATATAGTGGAGACTGAAACAGACACGGCCCAGAGCTCAGTGAGTTTAAAGTCTGAAAGTAGGAAAATAAAAGCTAAAAAAAAAAAAAAAAAACAATTGCATAATTAAATGTTATAAAAATTTCCCAAGTGCTATGAAGCAAAGGTTGTGGGTTCCATGAGGAAATCTAATTGAGGGAGCTAATCTGCTAATCTGAATTGAATTCAGTCCCAGCTTATGTGTCTATTGTTCAAATAAGGCTACTTTAAGCTATAGACATGTAAGTTGGGGCTGAAGGCTGGGTAATAATTTGCCCAATTAAGAACTAGGCAAAGATTCTCCACAGTCCCCCGACAGCAGTGAGGGCAGATGGGAAGGGTCTGTTGGGGAAGGAGCTCAGGGAAACCGGCGGGGCTCAAGGGAAGAGGGTGGAGGCGGACTGGTGCCAGATGGGGCTGCCAGGGAGGCCCCAGAAGGCCAGGCAAGGACTGGGGCTTTCATCCCCAGTGTAATTGACAGCTGTTGAAGGGTTTTGAGCCGGGGAGTGAATGGAATGTTTTGACAAATATTTTAAGAACCTTCTGGCAGCCAATGAATGGAAGAGGGGCAAGAAGGCGGTCAAAAGATAGCTAGTGACTTGCCCAGTGGTCTAAGCAAGAGGTGATGGTGGCTCAGACCATGGCGTTGGCAGCAGAGATGAAGTCAGAGCTTAGAGTATAGCTAACTGAATTTGATGATAGGTTATGTAGGGGAGAGAGGAAAGCCAAGGTAGGGTCAAGGAAGTCTTCTGGTTTTTGACTTGGGCAGCTGGGCATGTGGTCTGATGTCTGGGCACTGGTAAGAAAATCAAACTATAATCTGTACGTTTCCCAAAGTCTGAATTAGCTGGCCTCCACTAGTCCACCTGAGAAGCATAAGTGGCGCGGGCCAAGGGAAGGCTCAGGTAAACCCTTCTTTAGTTTGTCTTTTAAATGCCCCAATGGCCTGGCAATCCAGCCTCACCCATGGCTACCCCATTATATCAGTTTTAACCAAAGGTTAGTTTTACATTGGACTTCCTCTCAAAGCAATTGCCAGAATAGATAGTAATAAACTCCATTCATTCATTCAAAAGAGAAGCAGTCTATCATGGTGGACTGAAAGCAAGGCCTCTAGGTTCAAATCCCACCACCTCTGTCACTTGGTAGTTAAAGCAGTTTTAGGAAAGTTCTTTAGCCTCTCTGTGACTCAGTTTCCTTCTCTGTGAAATGGAAACAACTGTGCTGTCTATTAAAAAGAGCTGTTATAAGGCATAAGTGAATTAATTGTGTGTGGTATATTTCGAACAGAGCGTGGCACACTTAACTACTCAGATGGTGTTAGAAATTGCTGTTGCTCTCCACTAACTCAAGTGTTAACTGAAACTTCCCACTTCTCGAGCACCGTTGTATGCTGGGAGGCTGCTTAGCACAGTAGAGAGTCTTTCTGAGTTAGGGTTGAATTCAAGTGTCTGATTTTCTGCCTAACCTCTCTGAACCCACTGTTTCACCTATAACATGAGGGCAATATTACCTACCTACCTTGAGTGGTTATTGTGAGGATGAAAATAAATCTTTGTGCAGCACTTTCTACATAGTGGATGCTTAATAAATCTACTCAAAAGAAGCTTCTTTCCCTAGCTTAAATAGTGTACCTCGAGCTTTTCATAGGCTTACAGTTTTTGAATAAGGTTAATGTTTTTCAGAAATTACACCTTCTTGCCCTCTGGGCACAGTATGGGGCCATTTAAAAGACAGGAACACATCTTACATCCCAGAGAGAATGGTCCACAAAGATTCCATTTGATCCCCAGACCATTCATGTTTCCCACTCCCAGTCAGGCCCTTTCCTAATGCCATAACCCACTTCCTCTTCCTGCCCCAAGGCCACCTTGAGCAACCAGAGTGAGAAAACACAGGCACCGGCCCACAGAAAACACTCTTGGTTGTCCTGGAAAGCACAGACTGCCTAGGCTTTTGTTTCCAAAGCTGACTACACCGTTTCCTTTGGCACAACCGTGCGGGTGGCAGAGCTCGCTCCAGACGCCTGCCCCTCCCACCTGCAGTCTTTGCGGTGGCCTGGACTGGCTTGTTGGTGCTTGCCTCTTTCTGGTTCACAAGAGCCATTTGCATCGTGATATAAAGGTGCCTGAGTCGCCTACTGTCCCTCAGGAGCCGTTGCATTTTAAGGCCCTTTTTAAATGTAGAATGAAAACTTTGTCCTGTTAATGAAATGGAAATCTTTTGTGAGCAGGTGGAGATTCCTGAAGAGGGGTCCTTCCCCTCTGTCCTTGAAATCTCCCTCTTCCTACACCGTGGCTGACCCTAAATGGATAATGTACTAGGAAGACTCTCCCTCTGAAAGGCTTTTGGGGGACCACTGGGGCAATATAGACTATCCCCGGAGATGAGAAAAAAAGTGAATGCCTGTGACTATTAACAGCACATTAAAAAATGCTCCAATATGATTAATGGGGTGTTTTTGGATTTCAGAGAGCAGATTCGACAAGGCCTTGAAGAACTCCAGAAGGTCCTGCCAGGAGGAGACACGTACATGCATGAAGGATTTGAAAGGGTAACTTTAAAACAGTTTTCAACTCTGAATGTAAAGTGAGACATGCAAACATCAGCATAAGGATAGCTGGTGAGATAAGGTACATGCATTAAGGGAACCACACAAGCCAGTGAGTGGCAAGGGAGTAAAAAAAAATTTCCCATGAACTTGTACGCTGATAACACGCTCCCAGAAGAATTGAAGAAATCTCTCTGTCCTTCCCTGACCCAGATGAAAGGTTTGCCGGCAAATGCTTGGCTGACACTCTGGAGCCATGCCACGTGGCCAGACAGACATCCTCTCCATCTCCATTCCCAAGGTCACCTTTTCTACAGGTCCCTTCAGAATTCTGAGATGGAATTTCAAAGACTTCAATCTTAAGGAAAACAAGTCCCCATCTATGAGATTTATATTCGCAAATATGTTACATATCAGGGTGACTTTAGATGAATGTCACCCATTGATACTTGCCTGAAGCCTGGGTGGGTCACAGGAAGAATCAAGGCTGAGCCCACCGCCCAGTGCGGTGTTCGGAGCAGTGAGCCGCGGCTGTGTGTCTAATGGCTGCTTCATGTGTTTTTCAGGCCAGCGAGCAGATTTATTATGAAAACAGTCAAGGTGAGACTCTATTATGAATTACCATTATGAATTATTTAACTTTTTTTCTGTTTGTTTCTGGAAAAGTGCCTCACTAATTTCATGTTTTAAAAGACATAGTTGTTTTAAATGACATATTTGATATTGCCTATAATCTTTGGACACACACTTCGTCCTGAAGAAGGAATGCATAGAGAGGTGACACGTACCAGGTCCGATTCTCCCATCTTGTTGATGTCAAGAAACACGGTATGAAAGCAAGTAGGTCCCATTATGGGCTACAATCTGCAATGCCTATAAACAACTTTGCATTGAATTCGTTAAATTAGTATATACTCTGATGGGCTAGTAAAGTCTTGGATTTTTATGTCAAATTTAATTTTCTTATCCTTCCCTGGTCTCCAAGCCCCTTCATTACTGTGATTGTATATGATATTAAGAGTAAGATACCAGTTTGGTGTAAAATTTCTTTCATTTAAATGAAAAAATGCAAAAAAAGTGTACTGAGTAGAATGCCTGGCACATGGAACTAATATTTATTATTGTTATTTTAGCTAATATCACTGTTACTATAGTGTCTTTTATAGATAGCACTTTTTTATCTGAGGCAGTCTCTTGAAAAGATTTAATATTGCCCTGGGGATTTTCCTCCCAGGCCTGTAGAGGTGTCCACTTCTGATTCCACTCCAAAGAACAACAAATAAAATAGATCCAGTGTCAACACCCCCACATGTGAGTCTATATCAACCATCAGCAATGTTACTAGAAGCCTGAACATTGCTGGAAGAATTCTAGCCGGTTTTGCCAACTGCTGTAATTCAGTCAGCGTGTAAACTACGATGACAAGTCCTCTCTGCCCACCTCTTCAAGGGGTGGCGCATGCGCTCAGCTACAGCCTGGGAGAAGGACCCCTGAACAGCCGCGGTGGCAGAGTGCGTCCAGGCCTCGGTGACCATCACGTGGTCTGTTCCTAGAAACAGAAGAAACCTGATGCGCTGGAGCTACTCCAAGCAATCGGTCCAGAAACCATTTCACCAGATTTTGGCCAACTTTTGGCCAAAACCCAGAAACAAAGCCTGCCCCTCGCCCACACCCTAGAGTCTGTCTCTGCATTCTTCTTCATGCTGGAATTGCTGCCGATCCTGAAAGGAAAGTTGTCGATTCTCACAGTAATGACCTGGGGTAGCTGAGCCTGTAAGAGAGGGACTCTCAGGGCTGAGAGAGGCAGGAAGGACTGAGTGGCTCTGTGTTGTGTTGTGCAGGATACAGGACAGCCAGCGTCATCATCGCTCTGACTGATGGAGAACTCCATGAAGATCTCTTTTTCTATTCCGAGAGGGAGGTAAGCGACGGTCTGGCCTGTGTCTGCCCAAAAAGACACAGAAAGGGTTTCTTCCTTCTGAAACGGGCTGTGATCTTTGTACTTGGCCAAAATGATCATTGTTCTTTATGAAGAAAACCCTGGATAAAATAGTGTCTTATATGTAAAATAATAATAAAATTTATC
Source organism: Carollia perspicillata (assembly GCA_004027735.1). Taxonomy (NCBI): domain Eukaryota; kingdom Metazoa; phylum Chordata; class Mammalia; order Chiroptera; family Phyllostomidae; genus Carollia; species Carollia perspicillata. The sequence continues at coordinate 36,795 of PVKM010005864.1, read as the reverse complement.
TTTTAAAGTGAACCTCCATAGGGGGTGAGGGTGCTGGATGGAGGTGCACAAAAGTGGAGGGGGGCATGGGGGACATTTGTAATAGTGTCAACTATAAAAAAATGAATCTTCATATCTTATACATGGTAGATATTTTTCCCCTTTCAAACTATTTCTATGTTTGGGAGGGGATAAAAATATCTACCATGCCTTTATTAAAAAGCACTATATTGATGTAGCAGTTCTGAAATACTATATATCATTTTTAAGCAAAAACTTTTTTTCCCTGAATTTTTCCATGTATATTTTACTAAAAGCAGGAGGGGAAAGAATTTCTTAAAATATGTAAGAGCAAATCTTGACGGAATATATTAATCATTGAGATTCTCATCCTAAGACCCAAAGTTGAACATTAATTGGTGGCAAAGTAAATTGTAATCTCTCCTTCAGTATTTCTTTTTTCCTTTACTTTGTATTCTCATAAAATATTCCTCAAAGCAAATGAAAGATTTGTCTCTAAATGAAACTTTCAGTTTGTATAAAGAGCTTCAGAAAAAAAATGGTTTATTCAAAAATTAAAAAAGTAGTTTTTATAGTTAGGAAATCCTTTCCATTCAAGTTTTAGATGTAGGAGCTATACGTATAAAGGGCCCAAGGAAACTGGGTGTATTAAAGGCTTATTCAGGCCAAGTTAGAGAGGAACGCAATGAGGGAAAACAGGGAGGGAGGGAGATTCTGGTCTCTTGGGAAGGAGTTAATCAGAGCATTACACATACCTCAAGCTCAAGGAGTTAATCAGAGCATTACACTTACCTCAAGCTCGTGACTACTATTTAATTTCACCTTAGCTCCCTCAGCAAGCAAGAAGTATGTATCCATTCATTCATTCACTCAGTTTTAACTGAGAGCTTGGCATATGCTGGGCACTTTGTAGGACACTAGGGACACAGAGGGTCAGTAAAACACAGCTGCTGCCCTCCTGGGGCATTATTACTGTGTAATAATGGTCAGGTTGTCAAAGCCTCTGCTAACAAAGGGCAGGAGCAAACTATGTAGGTGAACACTTTACTCCCCCCACAACTGACTAAGACAAAAATAATTCACAATGGGAAACATGCAAGTAAATATGACAGGCACTCCCCGAGCATTTGGGAAATAATCTCTATACTCTAAAGTTAAAACTATGTAATGGGAATGCAAAATGGCTCATCTGGGTGCCAGACAACAGTCAAATACAGTAAAAACCCTAATAAGGAAATAACTGAATATAAAATAAATGATAGTTGTCAGACGCTTAAAATAGGGGTTGGTCGAAAAGAATTTTAGGTATGGCACACACGAACTTGGGAAAGTGTGTGTGGTGCCAATGCCAACAGAAAGAGGGTTTCTGAAAAAGGAAGATAAGACTCAAGATATATAAAGAAAAGGAACCTTTCCATTCTGAATAATTCTATATAAAGCCCAACTGGAGAAAAATGTCACAGAAGTTGGTGCAGATAGGGCGGGGGCTAGACTGTATCTAAAAGTTTGTCTTATCCTGAAAGCCTCAAGAAATATTTCTAACATGAAGGAAAAAAGATGTATGTTCCTGTCCCTTCTAAAATTCAGCACAAGTGGGTTTGAGTACTAACAGGGGGGTGGAAAAGGACACAATTCAAATTAACGTGCACATATTGAATGCCTACTGTATGTTTACTATCAATTATTTGTTAAGCACCTACTGTATATACCAAGGGTTTCCAATTCTTCTTTTCTATTTTGAAACACAGAAGAACTTGGAAATCAGGTATTAAAGTTTTTCATAAACCAAATATTTACATCAAGCCCAAACCTGGATGTTATTTTCCTTGTTGCCTTCTCAGTACTTAATTATGGAAAAGGTCATGGGTTCATCTACTCAAATATGGACCATTATTCCCATACCATTAAGCCAGTGTATTCCATGGCAATGAAAAATGGCTTTATTCACAAAGAGTACTGACAGTTATGAGCATCCGCATCGTCCTAAACCTTGTGTGAGGAGGTCTGCATTTAATATCTGTTTAATCCCCATAACACTTTACAGAGCAAAGCTAAGTGTCAAATTCAGGTATATCGAGTTCCAAAGGCCACAACCTTTCCATTGTGCCATGCTACCATCACAGAGGAAGAGAGAGCATGCCAGTAAAACTTTATCAGAGAAATAGAAAAGATAAACATGTCCCCAGCATCCTTAATATGACTTACATCTGCCTACAGTTTCCCTTTCCTCTCTTTGTCTTTCCAAGACTGTTTCTGTGGCTCTTTCTCAACACTTCCATTGGACTAATCACCCTTCATGTCTACTGTGCATTACACTAGAATGGGACCTTCACTGGAGTATAAGCTCTTTGGGGACAGGGATTACCTTCTCCATTGTGATACCTGGCACATAGTAGGTGTTCAGTAAATATCTGATCATTGCAGTTGGTCTGGCTATTCCAAAAGGAGTGTGTTTGCCACTGCTTCTGTCTCTAATGTGTTCTTTCTCGTTGCACCAGGCTAACAGATCCCGAGACCTTGGTGCAATTGTTTACTGTGTTGGTGTGAAGGATTTCAATGAAACACAGGTATGATTATGAATTTCCTTTGTTTGGGGGGCATAAAGCTTGTGAATAACTCAGTACAGAGGGTGCATCAGCAACATGCATACCCACCAAGCAAATGTATGAAATGTAAGGAATGCTAAGCGGGAAGGGGATTACTGGATGAGTAGGGGCTGTGAAGCCATTTGCTGATGCGTTTGGGGGCCCCGAACACAGACCATCCGGGCAGCCTGTTTCCCGGTAGATGCTAAACTGCCGAGGTGTCCGCATGGCTCTGAATTAACTTGGAAAACTTGTGGGGTGTTTTTTTCCTTTTTTAATGTGATGTATCTTATTTCTTAACTTAAATGGCAAACATCCCTTTTCTCCCATTAAATATGCAGTGCATTTTCAATACAAAAGAAAAGGGAAATAATTGGCAAGTGGGCAAAAAAGTATGTGTAAGTATATATAAGTAAATTGTGAAAATTTCCTAACAACCTAAATGAATGTTACTCAGTGTCGTGTGTAATTTCTTTTTGTTTTAATAACATGGGACAGTGCTCATGATATGTTGTTAAGGAAGTAACATTGGATTACAGAACACTGGGAATAGTATGAGTCTACTTTTTAAATAAATATGTGTGTATGTGTAAACAGTTTTTCTATAACTATGAAAGATTATATATATCTATAGAGATATAGATATGTATCTCAAATTAACAATAATAGAAATGTGATGGATGGAAGGGTGGATGGATAGATGAATACATGGATTATGAGTAACTTTTAAAAAATGTATTCTAACAGTTCTGGGTTTTCTGAAATTTCCCAATGACTGTGTGTTACTTTTGCAATCAATAAGAGTCCTGGCAATGCTCTGACTGTGGTAGCCACGGAAATGCCAGAGACTTGGGGGTGGAAACTCCCAGGGCATCTGCTCCTTCCTCCAGTCTTCTGCTCCATAAAGCAGGAGCAGCCGCACCACCTGAGGGTCCTTTCCTCGCTGAGTGGGTTGGGTGAAGAGAAGGGGCCCCATGCATTGCCTTACCCAACACCAAAGCCTGAATTTATTTTTAAAGTAGTTCTGAGAGGAAACTTGAGTTTGTTAGGTTCAAATACAGTTGCCAACAGAAATTTGGGTGAATGGGAAAGAAATGAGCCAATGGCCTGCCCCCAAATCCATAAATACATGAACCCAGGCCAAATGTTCATCTAGCTGAGCAATCTTACCTCTGCTCCCAAGGAAAAATAAAGCATTAAAACAAATGTAGACGCTGGAGCCGACCCTCTAGGCTTGCTCCACATAGCCCCCTGGTAAGCTCATTATCGCTGAGGGCTTCTCGGTGAGGCCCCTGAGCCGAGTCAAAGCCTCAAGTTCCCCTGGGTCCTAAAAGTAGGTGGAGTCCCCTGAACCCATTGGCTTTCCTCAGTTCTCCACATCCAAGCATGACACATCTGTGTGCGTTTGTGTGTTTGTTCTCAGCTGGCCCGGATTGCGGACAGTAAGGACCATGTATTTCCTGTAAATGACGGCTTTCAGGCTCTGCAAGGCATCATCCACTCAGTGAGTAGAGCCCCTCCTTTGAGACTGGACGCTTGGGTACTTTCTGCCCCTGATCTGCTGTAAATCCTGCAATTCCATCTTTCTGAAGCTGGCGTGTTCCTGTTTGAGAGAACATTCCTTTGTATATCTACATATTCGTCATATCCCGCTTCTGCTTCCTGCCTTTCACACCTGTTTCTTTTTCCTTCTCCTGTGCCAATTCTACCCAGAAGGGAAAATGAAAAAGTGAAGGGAACCCTGCTCTGGCAGCCAGCCAAACTTCAGGCAGCCCCCAGTTCTTAGGCTGGAAAGGCTGGGGCTGATGGTATACACTTGACAGACCTCAGCTTCCCCAAGCCTGACTGCATGCAAGCTGCCCTCAGAGAATCTGCAGGCTCATCCAGCATCACTTGGCCATCGGGGGCACTTTCAACCAGTGGTTCTCTACTTTGGCTGCCCACTGAAGTCACCTAGAGCAGGAGTTTTTAAGATCTTCCCAGGTAATTTTAATGGAACCCCTGCTTAAGACCTCTAGTCCCCAAGCATTAGGGCTGCAGTGTTCACACAATCACCAGCCCTCCTTTCCATCCCTGGTTTTTCACCACCCTTTTCCTGTCAGTGAACAGGACACTGGGGCTTCCAGGGCCTCTCTTTTCCACCTTCCATACACAGGCCAGGCCCTTGGTCTACCTGGCGTATTGGATGACGCTGGTCTTTAAAGCCTCAGCCAGAGGCCAGTGTGTGTGCTGCACCTGTAATGAAGTCTGGAGACACTGCAGCTTCTGCCTTAAGTTCTAGGACCAGAAAGACAGCCAGTGGTTTCTCCACTTGGAGCTCACCAGGCTCAGGACCCAGGGTTTAGGATGCAAATTCAGAGCTCTGAGGATCACTGTCCTCTTAAAATGTCAAGGAGTAGTCTTGGCACACAGCAGCATACCAGCCGGGGTCTCGGGACCTGCCCAGCTCCCCCAGACTGACATTAGGAAACCTCCAACATGGACGTGCCTTCATGCTCCCCCTCCCTCCCTCCAAGGTTCGCTAAGAACACCAGCAGAGTGGGAAGTAAGAACTTTGGAGCTGGTCAGCCCAGAGTTTAAATGCTGGCCCAGCAAGTTACCATTTATAGACCCTGAGATGAATTATTTCACTTATTTTCTTATTTGTATAAGGGTTCAATGATAAGACTTCTATCATAGACTTGTTTAAGGATTCGAGAGATAACACTGGTGAAAATACTTAATATCTTTCCAGACACACTACTGCTATGTTCTCAAGGCATATGAGTTATTTCCTCTCCCATGTCCCTTCACCATCATATATGAGACATTAATGTCAGATTCCCCCAATCCCGTAAATTTTCTTGAACGTATATAGAAATCAACTGGGAGTCTTGTTTATAATACTCACAGGTTCTATTCTCAAGGGCTTCTTTTGTAGTCAGTATGGGATGGGGCCCAGGAATCTGCATCTTTATAATCTGTACTTTTAAATAAATGCCCCAGGTGTACCTTCAGAATATTGGTATATGTGACCTTCAGTTTTCAGGTTTATGACAGATAATTCCATATCTTGCTGGGAATTTCTGTCTTACACATGTACATATGACAGTCATCTTTTTCAAGATGTGTTTGTTTGCCAGGAACAGACACTCACTCAAACTCCCTGAAGCAGAAATAATTGACAGGATAAAGAAGCATCAGTCCCAGTTATGCCCCCCCAGGCGAGGGGACCCTGCTGTAAATGACTCCTGGGGTCAGTAGGGTGTACTTAGCAACATATGTAACAAGAACTTCAATAACCATGTAAAACAAAACCCAAATGGTGCAAGACATGATTGACAGCAGGACTGTGGCCTGATCATGAATCTTTCGGAAGCTTGGAGGTGGATGATTCTGGGCTGGAGTCTTCATGAGAAAGCGAGGCAGACTTGAGCCTTGAACCACCAAGGAGGGGTGATGGGGCAACACCAGAGATGAGATGCCATGACCTCAGCCCGGACCCAAGCATTTTCCAAGGACAATAAGTACACCTGGTGCAGACTGTCTGATGGGAGAGTTTGGGTAAAAGAGCTGGGAGTAGTGGGAAATAAGCTGAGACACTGGGTTGGATTGACAGGAGTCCTGAAGAGGCTTTAACTTCAACTTAGTGGTGTAATCACTGAAACATTTTGAATGTCTGTCTAACAAGTGATGTTTAAGTAGAGAATCCGAGGGCAGTGTGTATTTAGAAGGGGGAGGAGACCCAGAGGCAGGAGCTCACTGAGGCCACTGCAGATGTCCTGCCTGCAGAAGGCTGGATTCTGAACAGAGCCATGTGCCTACCTTATTCAAGAGCGGGCTCCTCCTCAAATAATTTCAGTCTTTATTATCTGCAGAAGTCACTGTTGTCCTTAAATATTTCAGCCTTAGCAACTCACCCAAGATTAACTTGAGCCTGGGTGTTTATAAAGCTCTGCTTACTCCCTAATGGAAATAACTCCAAAGAAGTTTAAGAAATTTTAGCAAAAATGTCTCCCCAAATGGGAAAAATAATAATAATTTGAGACTCCAAACTTTTAGCTGAATGATAACATTCTTAGGAGCTTTTATCTGGGAGTTACGCTGGTGGTTTCGATCCTTCCAGTACTTGAAACCCGTATTTGTGGTGGTTGGTAATTTGTTTGCTTGGACAAAGACACAGGGACCAGCACAGCAGGGCTCATCTTTCTCAAGTCAGACAGAAATAATTATGGGCTAAAAGCTGGCTATTTTTAAGGAGTAGGTTCCTTTTTCCTTCTGGATACTGAAAAGAACGCTCTCATGTTCCCCCCATCTGAAGCATCTAATGCAGCTTGTTCCCATGGCTGTTGTTTTGTGGCTGATCGTTTTCTCATAATAAAGTAGGACTGGGCTTAATTATCCAAAATAAGAGTGCAGGGTGGCTTTCAATAAGCTCAAATGGTTTATAAAGTTCTCTGCCCATAATGAGTTTATTTTTAGGATGCAGGGGCTAATATTTATTTACTCATGAAGTACTCATTGAAAACCTTTTATGGTGGACTCTGGCCATACAATTACAAGTAAAGCAGACAGAGAGACTCTGCCCTGGTGGAGTTTATCATCTAGCAGAAGGGACACATAAAAACAAGTGAATGAATGTGTATAATTAAAATTGTGATATATGGTATAAAAGAAGTAACATAGCACAGTACCAAGATTACACGTGAAGGAGTTGACAAAAACCGCGGGCTCTTTTGAAGAGATGACCTGAAGGAGGAAATGGAGCTGTTCATAGGAAGAGCGTGGATAGAATAGTCCCGGCCCAGTGGAGCCCTCGGAGGGTGTAGGATGTAAGAAGGGCCATACTTAAGGTGGAGGATGGCTGAAGATGAAGTGAAGAAGCAAGCAGAGGCTAAATCACCTGGAGCCTTGAAGGCCACAGTATTTCACTGTGGGGACATGGGAAACTGTTGCCAGACACAAAGTCTGATGATAGGACAGTCATGCTCGAAATCAAGATTCTCAGGGATCTAGAGATCGTGGCACTTTATCCATATCCCTTTTAGGTGACAAATAAATAGACACTGAGGATCAATAATAATTAGACCCAGGAAGAAGAAGAAAAATCAGTATGATTTATTGAACATCTTCTCTGCACCAACTCCTCTGCTAGGCACTTCCAAAACCCCTCTCTGAAGAAGGACTCGTTATCCCCATTTTACAGGTGAGGAAACTGAGGTGCAGGAGGGTTGGAAAAACTGCCCCAAGTCCGCCTGCTCATATGGTGGAGGGGGGGATTTGAACCTGGATGTGGCTGCAGAGATCCTGCTCTTTCTACAAAACTCAGCTGTGAATGTCCGAGGAAATGGAAAATCACACCTCAGTCCTGGATTCGTCATGTCCCCGGATTCTCTGCTTCCTGAATCTGACTCCTGTGTTTTGGTCTTTTCACTGTTCCTCAACCCTCTCTACTTTAAGGAAGAAGTCTTCATGTGTCAGATTTGTATAATGTGTTATTTTTCCAAGTGCTCTTACCTGTTTTCCATTTCAATTTCCCACTGGTGTGACATAGGGGAAAGGCAGAAAGAAATCAACAGCTATAGATAACAGATCTTGGGACCAAACACTTTTCTTTTATCCCATTTAATACCATCCCATTTAAAAATCATAACAACCCTGTGAAGGAAGTATTCTTATTCCCAATTTTACAGGTAACAGAACTGAAGCTCAGATAGCCTACTCAAGAGCCCACAGCTGTAACGGGGAGTACAGGGTTGGAACCCAGTTCCATGACTCATTTCCTTAGGAAGGTAAAAATAAAAATACCACCATTTAGTGAGTTCTCGTGTGCTAGACACCGTGGAAATCATTGCACACAGTCATCAAATTCTCATGACCACGATTTAATGTAGATATTGTTACTCCTTTTATAGAAGCAGGTACTCTAGGCACAGAGACATTAGCTAACCTGTCCAAGGCCACATGTCAGTTGGGCTGTGTGATCCAGACTAGACCCAGGTCTGTCTCCAATGGCCATGAGGAGAATGACCAGTGTTCCACTGAATAATGTGTCTAGGCCAGGAAGCAGCTCCATGACAGAGAGGGAGACACTGACAACCAAAATTACGAAATGGCCTGATGCAGCTCACCCAGTTCCGGCAGAAGCGAGACCAGATCCATGTGGTGTGACCTGAGTGTACTATGGGTAGGCGGGAGAGCTCTTTGCCTTTTACTGCTGGGTGGACTGCATCTCTGAAAATCCCAAGCTCTGCTCAGTGGATGAATTTCCATCATTATGAGAAGCTGGCAGCTTGACACTGGCTGAAAGGAACATCTTTCTCTCCACACTTGATCAGGACTCTGCCTCTGAGGACAGTATTCCCACTAGCTTTTGCAGAATCCGGTCAATAAAATTATAAGACAAAATTCGGTTGGTTGGAAGATTGTAGCCCTTTAAGCCAGTAAAACTATAAAGGAAGAAACTATTCTTTTGCCTTCTGTTATTGTGGCTTCTTCAGGGAATTTCCAGTGACCACAGCTAGTGAGTGTAGTGCCAGCCCTCCAGTGAAAATATGAAGCAAAGGTCCAACCAGGCTCTGGGTGTTTGTTTCTTTATCAAAAGTGCACAGGCAGTGAAACGGGAACCTGCCTGAAAGCTGGGTTCGAATAACACTGAAATGGGCCTGCAGCTTTGAATCCCAGCACCTGGCCTGGTTACTGAGATGCCGGCTCCTCCCCCCAGCTGTCGCCTCTTTGTGTGCAATTGAGGGCGGTGCCTGGAACCAGGCACCCTGTCTTGAGAAGAAAACCCCAGGCACTGGCACCAAGCCTTCTCCATCTAGGGGTATTTCCTTAGAATAAATATTTGAGCTTTCATCAGGCTTCCTATTAATGGGAGGGTAAGTCAGCACATGTTTGGTCAGCATTAAGTATTGAGCAAACAACTATATTTGCAAGAATTTCTTGCAAGTTTTGGCATGAACATCCTTGTTATCAAAGCTATAAGATCAGCAAAACTGAGGAGTAAATCTATTCCGTGGTGTATACGTATTTATTTTCTTTCCAAAAACCGTGTCCTGTGCTGACCTCTCCCTTCCGCTCATGGGAAGGTGAAAGAAATGTAGCCCCTAACGTGGCCCAGTTCCTAGCAAAGCTATGGCAGAAGGCAAAGCCTGTCTTTACGCCTTTCTTCCACCTACTCTTTCAAGATCCCACTGGGAGCTGCTCAGGGTTTCATTCCATGGTCCTGGAAAGTACCTGTCTTGACTGAACCAATCCTCTTTCCAGAGCTCTCAGAGGTGGAGGACCATTTCTACAGCAGCCACCCTTCATTTAAATTGGGCTCATTTGATTGGATGAAGTCCCTTCTCCTCCTTTGCCTCATTTGAATGCTGCCTCAAAGCCCCTATCGGGTCTTCTATTCTCCATGGAGCCTGCCCTAGTCACTCCTCCACCAGAAACCCTCCCTGCCTTGAGCTCTGCCAATGTTGGAACCACTCGCCTGGCTCTTGGATCTTTGTCATGCTCTGTGCCGTTCCTCTGGGTCCGTTGCCAAATTGTGTGACCACAGAGACTGCCCCAATTGTCGTCTTTCCCATGGTGTCCAATGTCGTGCTGCGCCCATTTATTCATTGTAAAGCAGCCCAGAGGGTTGCACACCCTTCATGACCTACACTGCATGACAAGGGGCATTTGTGTGGCTCTGTGTCTTATAAAATCCCCTCGGTCCTTCCTCTACCCTCTCTTCCAAGATAATATCTCTAAGAGATGGCATTTGGGGTTCCACGCTCATTTGCAGGCCTGGAAACAGAAATAGAATCAATTGTAGTTTCTGTAGTGAGCAGAAAATCTTTTTGAAAAAATTATGTGCCTCAGCAGTCATTAATTAGACTCAGACTTTGCAGTCTTTCAGGCCAGGCATTCCAACTAAGCTATTAGTTCTATTTGGCTTATTAAAAAGTCCAAGTGTAATAAAAATTCCCACAACTTGAAGAGGCTACAAAGATTGCAGAAAGCCATGCTCAGTTAATCCTCAGCAGCCCCCCTCCCGCCGCCCCCTCCCATGTCTAGGAATCTGTTAAGATCCACTGTAAAAGCAAAAGCAACAGTAGAATTTAGAACAAAATCCAGTGAAAACGCTGTCTGCAGGGGTCAGCTCCCAAGGAGGGCCACTGACTTCGCCAATATTCAGGTCAACAAGCTCATCTTACTAAATACACCATGTGTTGAAGTTCACAGCTATCTGAGCTTTCCTTCTGAAAACAGGAAAGTGGTTTAGTGGAAAAAAATGAATTTCCTCAGTTTCAGAGCCTCGTCTGTCCTGTGTTCCTTCACGGCAGATTCTCCCCAACTGTGAAACCGGCCAAGCAAAGAGCAGCATTTATCTGAGTGAGCTGGGTGCCCCCACACAAGGAAGAAACTTTTGCTTTATTGTCCAAAATTCAGTAGAACCTTAAAAACCTTTCTTGCCGGTTAGACTATTTGTGTGGTATAATGTATGAGTACACATAAAATCATATATGAATCCCAGAAAGATGTGTGCATAATAATAAACTTTTATTTTAAATTCAGATTTTGTAGAAAAGACATGGATCTAGGATGATGCCCATAGTTAACAGTAAGCGTGATTACTGGTTTAAAGTGTGGAGTGGATACAGTAAGTCCTCATTTAATGTTGTAAACGGACTCTTAGAACCGCAGTGAAATGACGTATACTGAAACCAATTTTACCACAGGTTAATTGATACAAACAGGAGTTTTTACAGCATCTCAGACATTACAACGAAATAACGCCGACCAACGCGATGTTATTAGAAGTAGACCTGCTGTAATTTCAAAATTCAGGGAGTTATTCCTGAAGACACAAATGAGCCTGTGGTGTGTCCCAAGCCTGGCCTTTTAAACTAAAATCAGTGCTCCGCAGGCTTACCTGATGTGCATTCCGCCATCGGCTGTAACAGTGTCTGTGGCCCTTCTGACAGAGCCCGCGTGTCACCACCACACAGAGACCTCCACATTTTTGGCAAGTCAAGGCCTTCTAAAAAGCAGGCCAGTCTAGATCTTAGACGTGAAGATGGGATAACACCCACAGCACTGCTGTTCTCAAAGGCATGCCCTTGAAAAAATGAACGTGCTGAAACAGGCATCCTGAGAAGGCGGCCCCAAAGATGGTGGTGTGTAATGATAAGAAGGAGGAGCTGTTACCGGATGCCGAATGTGGCCTTGTATTCAGAAGACCCTATGTTTTAATTACAGGGAAGACAGAAGGCCACTACATACTATGCTACAATGCCAGTTTATGAAACCGTGCATAAATTGTGCCATGTATTCACTTAGTTATTCAATAAATATTTACTTAGTGCCTACTGTGTGCCAGGTTAGGCATTGTGGACATAGTAGTGGGCAAACACAAATCCTATCCTTGCCCTCAAAGAGTTTATGGAAGACTGACAATGACCGAGCAATCCAAAAGTAAATATATAATTATAAACCATGACAAGTCCTCTGAAAGATGGTAATTTATACTAAAATGTGGGTGGATACAGAAATATTTCATTACTAAAATCATCAGGACTTAGGTGGCAAAATCCACACCAAACAGAGAGAGTGAGATAAAGGAAAAGTGCTAGGTTTTGCCTTAGAGAACTAGACAGGGGTGATCAGTCGGCAGATGGTTAGCCGCCCGCAGGGGCCTGTTCCAGGCCCCCCACGTCTTACCAGCAGAATGTGCCCTGCATAACAAAGAAAATGCCGAGGAACATGCTCCATACGACCTGAAAGATGGGTGGGAGAAGCGAGTGTATTAACCCACACACAAATTCTCTGACAGTAAATGGCCAAGTAAATAAAGATTGGTTGTTTATTTGGGAAGGAGGCAGAGCAATTAGAAAAAAAAATTAGGTGCTTATGGCAAAGGAGGTGTTCCTAATAACTCTATGCAAATATTTATAATCCTTTAAGGATTCTTGCAAAATCTCTGTCTAAACTGAGAACTTTATGAAAATGGACGTTACGGTTGTCGAGTCCAAAAAAATAAACTCTTATATACAGCCCGAACTTCCACAGTGGAGTTCATTTTAAATATATGGAGTAGCTCTTATTACTTGGCAAAGTTCTCTCACATTTGCCGCCTCTCTTTCTCTGCCAACAATCTAATGAGATGTGCGAAAGTAACTATACCAGTAGCAGCACGTCACATTTGCATAGTTCTCTGTGGATTTTGAACATGCCTTCCCATAGATCTTCCTTTTGAAATCTTTAAAAAACGTGACAGGAAAATATTAGCCATCTTTATTATTTTTTTCAACAACTTAAGCACGAGGCCAGCAGTGGCCGATGGGACAGAAGCATATATGAGCTGCTACCCGGGCCCAGCAGGAATTGCAGCAGCAACAGTAATAACAAAAGTAACAGTAACAGCTACCATGGGCTGGGGACTGAATATACAGGGGTGAGCAAACGTAAGTTTATGGTTGTTCATATGGAAAGTAGTACAATAGTTAGTGAATGATCATACAAGAATAAACTGTTTCACATACTTACAACTATAAATCTACTTTTGTATGTCAGATATTCTCCTAAGTACTTTACAACTAAGGATGTTCTGAACACATTTCTTGGTGAAATTTTTCATGAAGGGCACATCCTGGCTGGTGGCCCAAGAGTTGTTAATAACCATCTATCGACCAATCACATCTGTTTGTTCTGTCCATAAACACCTTGTCAGATTTCCTTGAATCTCACTCTTCACCCTTCAATCCAATACTAAGTTTGCCACCCAAGTCGAATTGACTTAACAAACTAAATATCTCTATATTCATGTCTCTTATTTATTTTGCCAACATACAGCCCTTTCAGGTCATTGTTTTCCTTATCCTTAGTTTACAGAAGATGAAACCGAGGTTCAGGATTTTAATAACTTGTCCAAGTCCACATGGCAAGTAAGGAGTGGAGTTTGGATTTGAACATAAATTCAGAGCCCAAATCTGCCTCCAGAGCCCAAGTTCTTACTAATAATAGCTACCGTTAGTGAGGACTTACGGATTCCAGGCACTGTGGTATAGGTTTTGTCTATGTTATCTCGTTCAATCTTCCCAACTCCATAGCCCTATGCATTAGGTGCTCTTATCCTATTTCTACAATTGAGGAACCGGAGACTCAGAGATTATGCTACATGCCCAAGGTCACACAGCTTGTGAGTAAGCTGTCCCAAGCAATTTGATTCCAGATTCCAAGCTGTTACTCAGTATGTTAAACTACTCCTCAAAACTGGAGTTCAGAAAAGCTAAAGGATTTGTCAAGGACGATAGGCCAGCTAAGTACCAGACCAGGGCCAGGACCAACTCTTCACATTAGATAATATTTGAGGCCCTTGGTGGTCTTAACCGGTCTCCATTACAGGCCAGCTCTGCTCTGGGCTCTGACATCGCCCTCTGTGGGAGTCCCTTCCACTCCATCTAGTGGTTTCACTTCAGCAGTTCCCCAGCGCTGGCTCCACAGCGCTTCCATGCCTACCGCTGCTCGAGTGGGGGACAGACCCTTCACCTCCCCACCTGCACATAGTATCCAGTCCCTAAGCTGATCTGTCTGGGGAAGTTCAGGCAGACTGATTAACTGCACCGTCTGGGCTGCTAATAACCAAGGGAACCCCCCCAAATCCACCCAGTGCCATTGTGACTTCCTACCTTTTGAAACCAGACATTTCAAACTAATAGAAGTCCCAGACAAATCCCGCCCATCCCCCTCATTGATAAATTTTACTCTATTGGCTGCAATGCATCTCTTCCAGATGTTTTAAGTTAAGATTGGGAAAGTTGTGTTTTTACTGGATTGAAGCACAGCGCTTGGCTGACATTTTTTGGCCCTTCATACGCTCCTTAGATTTATCAGCTAATTGCAGACACTTTGAGGGAATAATACAGCATGTGTTTATTGTGACAAACCCTGCTCAGTGTGTCTTTGTGGCCAAAGATTCACGGGCGTTTCCTTTACTGACCCCTGGTTAAGTATTAGAGTTGATTCAAAAAGATTGGTTCAAAGTCAAGAACTTCCATGGGTGAAAATATTTCGTTTATGTGTTTTGGTGGAGTTGGGGATGGGGACAGAATAGATCCAATAGCTCAATTTTTATTCTTAAACTGTTTTTGAAATCTTTTGTTGTGGATGATAGAATGATTTATTAAGGGATGCCAAATGCCTTAGGAATTTTGTTTAAAACATCAAAAAATAGCTTCATGGTTGTTCTAATGCCACTATTTAATAAGTTACTCCATATGGGCGAACTCTGTTTCTTCCAATGTGGCCTGTTTGAAGACTGGCCTGAGGAAATGTTAAAGGGGGTGGTTACCTCCCTCGGTCATGGCAACCACTGCCTGAGCCAGCCCTTCGGGCAGAAGAGCCCACTGAGAGCAAACTTGGGGGCAGGGGGGAACAGTTGTCACAACTGAAGTCAGACAGTTGTCACCTGGAGTATGAATCATGGTGCATCAAGATCTTGGTAAGCCCCAGTCAATCCTAGGACATGGCTGCCTTCATAAGAGACCTAAAGGACTGGACCAACCCTAGGGAAGGGGAGGAGGGAGAAGCCAGCGAGAGGGAAAGATGGATGCCCAGGATCTGTGCTTGGGGTCCCTGATCCCGAGGCAGAACGACAGGTGGCTGGCTAAGCCAGAGGCCGAGGAAAGAAGGCAAAAGCTGACAGAAAGACACACGTTGCTTCCTGCTGTGAAATCAGAGGGAAGCTGAAAACAAATAGTAGGATCAAAGTATGAAAATGCCTTTGAGAGTGGGAAGGACTGTCAGGGAAATCTGAATTTTAGAACTGTCGAAAAAAGAAATACCACTTTTTATGGCTTTCAGGTGTATATAGTTACTTAACAATGCATGGTCATGAGGGAACTTGTTTCAGTGATTGCATTTTAATGTCTGTCATCTGCATGTCAGATAAAGATTTTCTGAAGCCTGTTGTTCATTTCCTTTCACAATGCTTCTCTCTGAGGATGCCCCGATTTCTCTCTGGAATGGGTAAATATTATCTCTTCTGAGAAGCCGGCTTGTGTTTATTCCACAGACTGAGAATTTCGTAAATATTGCCTGTCCTCATTTGTTACTAGAAAGCTTAGAACTAAATCCATGAGCCACTCCTACCTAGCAAGGAAATAAACTCCTCACAGTATATTGTTTCTATAATGTTCACACTCCTTATTTCAGCTTCCCTTATTTTCCCTTTAATCTATTTCCTCCCCTTTTGTAATTTATTATATCTTTTATTTGATTGTAACTCGTGGTGTATGTATTACTTAAGCTCGAACAAAGTAGCATCTGTAGATAAATACATCAACACAAGTGTTTCCCAATGCAAAATGATGATTTTTCTTTTATTGACATTAAGTTTATAATTTCACTATCAATTCCTCTAACAAATGCCCCTTTCATAAATATAAAAATGGTTTCCTTCAGTCCACTGCACCTTCTCAATTTCCAAATTAAGGCCCAAATAAAGGTACTGCATTTACTTCATAAACTGTCCTATACTTACTTCAAATGCATGGTTGAAATTTCATAATCCAAATTAAATAAGAGACAGGATTTACAAATGGTGGAGTGAAGCTCACACCCTACCAATTAGAAACTCTGCTTTGGCCGGAAGAAGTCTTCTTTATTCAGTCCCTAAGCAGTTACGGGGTTCCCCCCACACTCCACCCAACCCTACAAGACTCACCTGGGGGAAGACTACATTTCCACTTACATAAGGCATGGAGGGTCCCCCTGAAGAGTGGGCACAACAAAGCAGCCTTCAAAACTCTCTCCCACAACTTCTTCCAGACTCTTCTAACAAAAAGTGAACGAGTACAGTAATCTGAAAACCATCCTCCAGAGGGTGGGCCATCTCCATCCTCCTCTCCAGCTTTATGTTACCCCTCTTTTTTTCCACTTGTCAAGCTCTTTTTGTTCCAGCTAAAAAGATTTATGCATTTCTACTTTCTCACCTTTGCTCATGCCATTCCCTGTCTGGACCCCGACCTTCCCCTAACTCACTGCACTCCACCTGACAGAGTCCTCCCCTCAGCACCCTCCTGTTTGGTGAAGTCTTTCCCAACGTATCAGACCTCAGTGGCCTTGCCCATGAACTTCATGGCCTTCTCTCTGCCCCTTCGCTCTGGCACCTACCACATATGGCCAGCCATTGTTATTTATCTCTTCAGATGTAAGTCCTATTTCCCCAAAGAGAGGTGAAAACTCCCCATAGCTAGGTCTGGCATATCATAGACTCAATAAATATCTGCCAAAAGGACAAAGGAATGAGTAATTCTTACAGCTTTGGGGACACTCAGCAGCATCTAACACAATGTCGGCTCCTTGGATGTTTGACATTAAGGACACTAGGAAAGTGTCCCTGCCCCCTGCAGCATAATGTCTTTGAATCTTCTTATCTTGGTAACTAAAAGGAAACCTTTATTTTAGCAAAGTAACCCATGCCTTGACTTTATTTCCTTTCCTTTTAGATTTTGAAGAAGTCCTGCATTGAAATTCTAGCAGCAGAACCATCTACCATATGTGCAGGAGGTAGGTTGAAATTAAGTGCTAATTGCTCTCATGCAATTGGTTTGAGATAATTTGAGCTCAAATCACACGTTGACTTCATTGGTGGGAAAGAGGGGAAGTAAGGCAGGAAGGAGCGAGGGTGGAGAGAGGAGTAGAAATTGCTAAGTACATCTGCTTTTGGGGGGGGAAGAAAGAAGCAACCTGTCGGTTGTTTGAAACTTTGAAAACTCTCTATTCGTGGGATTAATTGTGCAAGTATTGCAGAAATACTGGATTCCCACACACGACCACCAACGCCTGCTGTGGACAGAAGTGGAGTCTAACCCTTCGTGCTCACGCCAGCCCAGCAGGTGCTCGCAGTGCTCAGAGGCCGCCCTTGGAAGGGTGTTGATATATTTAATCACTTAATTGGTGCTGGCCTTTCTCCATAATTAACATATTGATCTTAATTAATTGCTCAACCTACCAGTTCTCACAAAGTAGTCTTTGTCAACTCCCGTTGCCCTAGTTTGTCCACTGTAGAGAAAGTCTCTCTACTTATACTAAGAATCAGTCTTCTCCAACAGTATTTTCTCTAACTGATCCCAGTTGAGGGTCTTGTTATTGTTTTGTGTTGCAACAGACTGCCTGAAACTTCAGCCATGCTGGCTCCCATCACTCTTCACACAAGAGTGATGGTTTCCCATCACTCTTATTTATTTAAAAAATATGGTTCAGCACCTACCGGATGCCAGGCACTGTCCTGGGTGCTGCAGCTACAAAAAGATAAACTGTCTCTGTGCCTGTGCTTTGGGAACTTGAGTCTGTCACCGTTGAGAGGTCACTGTTAATATCACCTTCTAGTCTCCAAAACACCAAGTGCCAGTTGTTAATCTGTCACAGAAAATATATTAGACAATCCTACAAGCATTGGAGAAGAACTGGCAGGCTTTTTCAAACACTGTACATGTTTATGCCTTAAGGCAAATATTATTGGTATAAATGAAGCAGTTCCTTAAAGATTCCATCCAGTTCGTTGGCTGTATTTTAGAATAGCTGAAAGACTTTCAAGGAATCAGGGGCACTGAATAACATTTGCCATCAATGAAACATTAAGCATATATGTAAACATATAAAGTTGTTAATATTTGGTGACTATTCTCAGATATGTGTACGTTTCCCAAGGAAAAGCCATCCACAAAGATTGTCTCCTGACTTCTAAATAAATTGCTGCCTGGTAAGACAGACGGCAGGGACAGTTGCTGTTGCCACAGAACAGATCTGGGAGAAACTCTTTAAGAAAAAGAATTGAAAACTCTTACCTTTGCAAATTTGACAGAAGAATAGGACCACATGAGCCCAGTGCCAGAGCTTTGTAAGGGGTCCGTGCAGTGAGGAGCCTCAACCAGGGCTCATTAGCTGCAAGGTAAACCCACCTCCACGACTTTTATAATTTTTTCACTTAAAATAATCGGAAAACGGGAGTTCTTTAGGGGAGTTTTTTAATTGTACAATTATCCCATTCATAAGGAAAACCCAGACTTGCGGTTCAGCAAGCCTACTGGGTGTGTTCCGACCTTGTAGTGAATCACAGAGTCTAAAGATAATGGATACACTTCACTTAATTCACTAGCACGATCAAGTGCCCTCCTGTTTCTCTCCACCTCCTAACAGAGTGCTTGGTATCCGACAGGAGTCAATCAATGTTGACTGAATGTCTTGATTCATACATTCCTTCAACAAACACTGCACTGATTTTTGCCCATTTGACCCTAATAACTCTTTTCACGTCACCTTAAGAAATTACCATTCTTTTGAACCGTCCAATTAAAATGAAGAAAAATTAGAAATTAATAGGCAAAGACAGAAAGAACAAGGACAAAATAAAAAGAAAATTTCAACTTGGACAATAGAAAAGTGTCTTCCTAAATAATTCTTGAATCAAAGATTAGTAAACCAAAATCTCCTTTACATACCATTGAGGTATTTGAGGCAATGAAAAGGTCACACATATAAAATGAATATGGCACAGAAATCAGGGTCCACAAGAACTAATTCTAGGAAATTCACTGATTTTAATATATTTCTTATTAAATGGAACAAAATAAAAAGATATTTCTAAAAGCCACGGAAAATACAAGAAAAATATTAAAATGCATTCATAAATTTAAACAAGTTAAAGCAATTTAATCAAAATGTTTTCTAAGAGCACTTTCTTTGGTAGAATCAATAACATAGGCAAACCTCTGGCAAATCTAATCCAAGGAACCTTACTTTAAATAATTTTTAAATCTCTGGCTTAGGTGCAATATGACATATTTTAAAACTAACAATCATCTCCTGTGTCAGAGTCAACTACCCGGTTCTATTTCCTTTATTTCTCATAAAGAAGAAATTAATACAGGACACAGTGATGGGAGCTAACCATAGGTTTTGAAGAGCCAAGTTCTCATCTTTCTTGAATTAGAATCAAAATAGCTAAAACATGCTGATCTGAGAAAAACTTTACTAAGAAGGAAATGAAACTTCCAAAAGAAATCCTTACACCAACAATTCTTCCACGGATTTCTCTCAGGGCCTATTGCTGGTCATTCTCTGGAAGCATGGCATTCGTATGGCACTGGGGCCTCTTTTGTTGTCCGTGACCGTGAACTCCTGTCAAGTAGACCTAGGCACACCCCCTCTGGGATCTTCTTTAGGCTACTGCCAGGACTCAGGGATTTACACGAAAGTGCTTTGAAAAGCACAAGCTGTCATACAAAACCAGGTGATGTTATTACCAGGTGATATTATTATCATCAGTGTCATCTCGATGAGGATTAAAGGCTAATGTGAGAATCTTACTATTGATGGCATTATACCTACATTAGAAAACATACCTGTATGTGTCTCTACTGAAAAAAAATGGGGAGAATATTGATGGAGTTCAAAGTACCTGCAAAATGATTAATTATTCATGTGCTAGAAGAGAAAGTGAACAAGGAAGTAATGAGTCGTTTATATTTGCAAGTATAATGGGGAGACTAAGCCTTAGACAGATCTGTGGGAAAAAACGTAGAATTTGCTTTCATCAAAAGCCTTATCTCTCAGTCCCCTCCTCTCATGCTCTGTAAAAACTTCCCTTCCTACCCTGACTGGTGTGGCTCAGTGGATTGAGCACCAGCCTGAGAACCAAAGGGTCACCGGTTCAATTCCCAGGCAGGGCACATGTCTGGGTTGCAGGCCAGGTACCCAGTTCAGGGCATCCAAGAGGCAACTGTACATTGATGTTTCTCTCCCTCTCTTTCTCCCTCCCTTCCTCTCTGACTATAAATAAATAAATAAAATCTTTTTTCACTAATGTTAAAAAAAAAAAGCTACAACATCCCCTCCGAGCCCCCAGAGCAGGTGCTGTGGAGCCCCACCAGGCCTGTCTGCTCATGACACGCAAGCCCACAATTGCATTCCTCCAAGACAATGATCTCCGCTGGCTTTCACCAACAACTCAACAACAGCCAGCCATGGTTCTGACAGCAAACTGAGATCTTTATATGTTGAGCTGCAAATATTAGGGTAAACTTAATGGGGCATAAATAAAATGGCCTTGGGTTCAAATAGCCAGTTTCACTTAGAGGCAGATTTAGGGAAAATTGACTTAGTTAATATGGGGGGAAAGAAAACACTATCATAGCTATCTTGATAGCTGACAAGTTTGCTTCTGACAAAAACAAAAGCTGATGTAGTCTTTGGGTGATTCAGTAGCCATCCAGCACCCAGATCAAGAGAGCTAATTCCATGTCCTACTGTTCCGGGTTCAGACCATGGTTCCAAGTCCCATATTTTAAGAATGGTGTTGACAAAGGCACGTCCATAGGAGAAGAGGTCATCTGGAAACCCCTGACAGAGGTTTTAAACTGGCAGCCTACAAACCCTGGCTGGTCTGCACATATGTTCTTTTTGATCCACACCATATTTTTTTTAAAGAAACTTTAAATTTATTGCTGACATTTAAAAATCTGATTTTATCTAAAAAACCTGTTTTGAAAAATCAGATCTGGCAACGCTGGACCTGTGTTTATTACAAGATAATTGTTAGAGATCGAATAACTTTAAAAGAAGCGTGTACTCTGTTCTGTTCACCATAACCCTCCCCACTCCCTATTGTCACCTCATACTCAGGCCAAGCATATGGTTGTCATTTGGCGTTGTGCTTCTGTCACTGGATTTACAGTCCCTGTTCTAAAACATGTAGGAAGTCACCTGCTGTGTGGAGAGCCTTTACAGCACCTTTTTAACATTACCTGCATTTAAATAATTCTGCTTCCCTGCCAATACGGACTCTTTGTAAAAGTTCCTAATTAAATATTTCTGTACATTAGTCTCTGTATAATTAGGAGAATTGACCCATTGTTGGACTGGCCCTGCCTAATTTAGCTCCTCTCTAGGAAATGCACCCTTTGGCTTCAGCCAGTTTTCCCCGGGCCCCACTTCGTCGGCCATAAACTTGAACAGTGCACAGTGTGTGAACAAGTAGTCCAGGAAGGAACTAATTGGAATTAAGTGTGCAACCTGCCAACTGCTCCACATTTGAAGCTTTTGTACTCCAGAAGTGGAAGGAGGTTATAATTAGCTCCTCACATTGTCATTTCAGAAGCAGTTGTATTATTCCTGCTGTGTCGTTTCCCCGCTGTTTGTAATAAAACTGGGTGAGGTAGCAGAAAAGGAAGGGAGTTTTAGGCTTCATGTTTACCATTTGGAAATTAGATGCTTAAAAACAGACACATTTAAGCAACATCAAATAGTGGTTTCATTTCTTTCCGTCTTCATTGTTTTTCAAAGCACTCACGCCTGGCCCTTGGGCCCTTCTCTGGGTGGATTGTTTAACTCTCTGCTCTGTCTTCCTTTTCATATAAAGAGATTTCTGTTTGAAGGAGGGAGTCTTATACACTGTTGGTGAGAATGTAAAATGACAAGATCACTTTGGAAAATAGTTTTTTAAAAAATTAAATACATACCTGCTATGCGATTTAGCCATTCTAGCCCTAGGTATTTACCCAAGAGAAAAGGAAATCTACATCCAGACAAATACTTGCACACAATGTCTATAACAGCTCTATTTCAAGAGCCAAAACTATAAACGACTCAAATGTTCAACAGGCAAATGGATAAACAAATTGTGGTTTATCCAAATAATGAACAATACACAGCAATAAGTAGGAACAATAAGTAGGAATACATTGTGCATAACATCAAAATAACTATGGATAAGTCTTAAAATAATTATGCTAAGTAAAAGAAGTTAGACAAAAAGTTACTAACTTTTGGGAGTGGTGTTGGGAGGGTCAGGTGGGAGAGATTACAAAGGGCATGAGGCAGCTTTTGAGGGTGATGGATGTGGTCACTATTTCAGTTGTGCTCTTGTCCCATGATTACATACATATGTCAAAATGTATCAAGTTATAAACTCGATATGCAAGTTATTATATGTCAATTATACCTCACTAAAGATGTTATAAATAAATGAATATACAATTTTAAAAGTTCTAGAATCATTTAGGCATCAGAAAGCACTTAATGTATATTAGTCACCATATTATATTTTATGTTTCATTAAACATATATTAAGACATCAAACTCAAACTTACTCATAAGATGAAATATCACTAACAGTAGTTTTGCAGGAAAGTCTTGGGAGACAGAAACAATGGAGATTATAAAGGTGTCTCATTTTCAGATACAGTGAATGATAGTCTTTATTAAAGTCATTTCAAAATTATGGGTTCCACATTTCAAAAGAAATAAAAGAAAAAGATACAAAAGAGAGAACAGAATGGAATAAGTTTATCAAACTATTCACAGACCTTAATTTTTCTCTTTTTTTAATTGAGCTAAAATTCATATACCATAAAATTCACTGTTGAAAAAGAAAAAAAAGAGAAAGGACTCATGGACATGGAGAGGGTGGGTGGAGGTGGAAAATGATATAGAGGGATAAATAGTAATAGAAAAAATACAATAACAATGTTATTTTTTCTTTTAAAACATTTCATTGATTATGCTATTATAGTTGTTTCATTTCCCCCTTTATTACCCTCCACCCTGCACCCACTGTCCTACTGGCATCCCCCACTCCTTAGTTCATGTCCATGGTTATACATACAAGTTCTTTGGGTTCCACATTTCCTGTACTATTCTTAGCCTCCTCCTGTCTATTTTATACCTATCAATTATGCTTCTTATTCCCTGTACATTTTCTCCCATTCTCTCCCTTCCACCTCCCCGCTGATAACCCTCTATGTGATCTCCATTTCTGTGATTCTGTTCTTGTTCTAGTTGTTTGCTTAGTTTTTGTTTTTCTTTTTGTTTTAGGTTCGGTTGTTGATAGTTGTGAGTTTGTTGTCATTTTACTGTTTGTATTTTTGATCATCTTCCTTTTCTTAGATAAGTCCCTTTAACATTTCATATAATAAGGGCTTGGTGATGATGAACTCCTTTAACTTGATCTTATCTGGGAAGCACTTTATCTGCCTTTCCATTCTAAATAATAGCTTTGCTAACTAGAGTAATCTTGGATGTAAGTCCTTGCCTTTCATGACTTGGAATACTTCTTTCCAGCCCCTTCTTGCATGTAAGGTCTCTTTTGAGAAATCAGCCGCTAGTCTTATGGGAACTCCTTTGTAGGTAACTGTCTCCTTTTGTCTTGCTGCTTTTAAGATTCTCTCCTTCTCTTAAATCTTGGATAATGTAACTATGATGTGCCTTGGTGTGTGCTTCCTTGGATCCAACTTCTTTGGGGCTCTCTGAGATTCATGAACTTCCTGGAAATCTATTTCCTTTGCCAAATTGGAGAAGTTTTCCTTTATCATTTTTTCAAATAAGTTTTCCATTTCTTGTTCTTCCCCTTCTCCTCTGGCACCCTCATATGTCAGATGTTGGAACACTTAAAGTTGTCCTGGAGGTTCTTAAGCCTCTCCTCATTTTTTTGAATTCTGTTTCTTCATTCTGTTCTGGTTGAATGTTTATTTTCTTCCTTATGCTCCAAAATCATTGATTTGAGTCCCAGTTTTCTTCCCATCACTGGTGGTTCCCTGTGCATTTTCCTTTGTTTCACTTTTCATAGCCTTTATTTTTTCCTCTATTTCACAACCATTCTCAATCAAATTCTTTGAGCATCCTAATTACCAGTGTTTTGAACTATGCATCTGATAGACTGGCTATCTCTTTGTCACTTAGTTGTATTTTTTCTAGAGCTTTGATCTGTTCTTTCATTTGGGCCATATTTTTTTTGTCTTGGTGAGCCTTTTACATAGTATGGGGCAGAGCCTTAGGTATTTGCCAGGGCAGGGCAACCCAGGTCACTGCTCTGTGGTACTTATGTGGAATGGAGAGGGGATGGTCAGAGAGGGAACAGTGCCACCTGCTTAGCTCTGGGCCAGCATTCAGTCACTTCCTTCACTACCCACAAGCAAATTGAATCCTTCTGATGCTGATTCCCAGGTGGGTGGGTTTGTGTACATTCTAGGACCCCATGGGTCTCCCCTATGAAATCTCCTGAAAGGCTGGGAGTTTTCCAACTACTGCAACCCCTACAGTTTTTTTCAGTCAGAGGTTTTGAAGCTTTCTTTCCCCACACTGGAACCCTGGGTTGCATGGTCTGTCCTGCTCCCCAGTTGTTCTTTCTGGTTTTTCCACACGCAAATGTGGGACCGCCTACTCTACCAGCCACCACCCACCCGGGTTCCCTAGCCACCACCTTGCCTTGAGGCCTCTCCACCCTGGCTGCCTGCCTCCACTCCTCCTACCAGTCTGGATGAATGTTTCTTCTTTAACTCCTTGGTTGTCAGACTTCCATACAGTTCTATTTTCTGGCAGTTCTGGTTGTTTTTAGTTTAAAAATTTGTTGTTGTCCTTCTTTTGGTTGTGTGAGGAGGCACAGTGCATCTACCTATGACTCCATCTTGGCCAGAAGTCAAAAATGTTTAATGAAGGAGAGAAAACCACAATTCAGTGGTTTTTAATATATTCACAAAGGTGTACAACCATAACCACTGTCTAATTCCCAGATATTTTCCTCACTCCAAAAAGAAACCCATAATAGTCATCTCTATTTTCCCCTACCTCCAGCCGTGGCAATAGCCAGTCTATTTTCTGTCTCTGGATTTGTTAATCTGGAGTTTTAATATAAATGAAATACTATATATGGCCTTTTGTGTCTGCCTTCTTCCATTTAGCATAATGTTTTCAAGATTTGTCCATGCCCTAACATGTATCAGAATTTTATGGGTGAATAATATTCCCTTGTAATAATACCATAGTCATTAGTTGATGGATTTCCGTTTTTCACTATTATGAATAATGCTACTATGAACATACACGTACAAGTTCTTGTGTAGACCTACATTTTTGATTCTCTTGATATTTACCTAGGAATGGAATTTCTGGACATAAGATAATTCTACTTAACTTTCTGAGAAACTACCAAACCAGCAGTGTATGAGGGTTCTAATTTCTTCACCAACACTTGTTATTGTCCATCTCTCTTATTATAGCCATTCTAGCGAGTATAGTGATTTTGCACTGTGGTGTTGACTTGCACGTCCCTAACAACTAATGATGTTGAACATCTCTTCATTCGATGACCTTATTAATCCTCAGGAAATAAACAAGATTAGACCTGACTGGCACCCGGATAAATGACCACCTAGTCATTCACCTTTATTCACTTTCTAAGCTAAGGTGTCATTTATCTATTCATTCAATAAGCTTATACTGAGACTGACTCAGCCCTGAGTAGACAAAGTCAAACTTCTGAGGAAGCAGAAATGATGGCCTCTACCATCGGGAAGCTTAAGTTATAATTGAGAATAAGAGTGACAAAAGAATCATAATGAACATCTGTCTTAAAGATACTGTACCTTAAAAGATCAAAGATCATTTTCTAGTACAAACTATTTCCTAAAGCCTTGCCAGCCCCAGGCAGAAAGGGCTGTAATCCAGTGTGCAAACTGCCTAAAAACACTTCACTATACACAGTTTGAAGGGCAGGTTCAGGCTTTGTGGATAAATGGAGTTAAATCGCTACGTCCTGGTTCTGGAGTGTCCTGGTTCTCACTTGCTGGCACGTTCATTTGACAGGGTTTTGTTACATAACTTGCATGTGTGCGGAGCTGACATTCTGGCCAGGCTGCTGAGTCAGAACTTTGGGCTCTTCTGGAAACCACATGGGCGCGCTAACACAGGGTCTGCCCCCACTTCCCTCCTTCTGTGTTTCCCGTGGCATCACTACCTCCATCTTCTTCTCAGGCCTCGGGAGTTAAAGAGTTGGGTTTCCACCGTCATGGATTCCTGCTGTCTTTCTTCCTAAACATCGTGAGGTCGGGCCACACAGGCATGTGGGCAGCCTCTTTTATAGAGGACTCAGCAGCTGGACTGGTAATGCTAGAACATGTTGTTAGGGAAGGGACCTGGGCATGCAGCCTGCATTTCCAGTCTTCTCCCTGTCTGCTGATCTTGGGGAAGCAAGAGAAGTAGGCACAGAAGTGAGGCAGAAAACATATTCAGTCAACAAAAGCATTCAATGGCAAATTTCTGGAAGCCTGGCATTCAAACTAAAACCAGAAATAGGTTTCTATAGGTTTATTTTGAGTAAATAAAATACAAAAAGAATCTTCGACAGTGTTGTTGAACCAAGGGCATCGTCAGTCACATGCCAGGCAGATCTCTGAAGAAAGAAAACTTTAAGTCCATCCTTGTAAACTTAGCAATTGTGTGTATGCACTAATACACACATAAAAACTTAATATTCATAGGACATGTGATCCTGAAACCATGTGCCCATGACCTTAGTTAATATAGTTTAATACTAAGGCAGTGAACACTTGGATACAAGTCCCAGTTTTTGCTGCTTACTAATTCCATGACCTTGGGCAAGTCACTTAAAATGTCAGACTCTCAAATTCCTTATTGTTATGGTTCATTATACTTGTAAAAAGCATTCCGTTTGAATTCGTACTCTTTGTGGCACATGCAGAGCTTCTGGGTTCTTTTAGATCGGTGGTTTCTTGCTTTCCATTCAGGCCAGCTCCACTTTCCTACAAAATGGGCAAGCCTGCCTAAAATAAAAATAAAGTAGGCTTAAAAAAAATCACAGCATCAGTCTCTAAATTAGTCATATGTCACAAGACAGTGGGGATCCGTTTTAGCACAACAGTCAACAGCATAGTGGCAGAGTTCGGAGGGCCTGGAGTTCGATGCCCAACAGGCCCTGATTACAGTCTGATTCTGACAGCAACTAGCTGTGGACAGATGACGCAACCTCACCAACCTCAGTGTTCTTATCTGTACCTCCCTGGGCTGCAAGGAGGTTAAAATGACATCAGACACATACGATGCTGAGCACAGGGCCTGGCACATAATGAGGGAGCAACTAACATCAGTTACTATTCTCTTGGCAAACATGATCTCTAAACCAGTTTCCTGGGAATTAAGGTGACATACACTCATGACATTTCTTTAAAGTTTGAAAGAGTCCCATAAGCTAGTCTTCTACTTCTATTCTTCCTCCAACAAAAATCTCTACTTGATAGCAATTTCCAGTTGAAGATCTACTTTCACAAGTATGGCATTTTTTTTCCTGTGACTTTTAGTCAATTTCTTTTTTCATGTGCCATGCAGTATTACCTCAGGCCCTGATTTTTATATACATAAAAATGACAAAAATAAAAAAAGTGGAACATTGACTATTAGCTACCCTCAAACTTAAGCAAATATTCCTAAACATTTAACTAACTAATCAACAGGGGCTAGTTTTTTTTTTCCTTGCTAAGACTATTGTAAAAGGATCATTATTTTTACTTCATACGGATTTTATTACCATGAAGTAATTCCATGTGCACTAGGCCAATGTGAAACTAATATGCAGGGCTAGAGACCTGTGGTATGTATTCCCTGCTCTATTCAGAGAGAAGTGAGTACTAACTACAGCAAGGGGCCAACATCGATTCAGACAGGTATGCTTGACAACTGCTCACTGGTAAGCAAGACTCATTTTTTTGCTAACTCCAATCACTGCTATATAACACAAGGTACTAGTCCTGTGTGCCCAGCAGAGACAGGGGGGCCAAAGCAACATCAAACAATTCTCTACCTAGAGGAATATTTTTCTAGTGGTGGAAGAAAAGACAAAAGAACAGCATTGGACAGTACATAATCACGTGCTACAATGTTCAGGGCAGACTATCAATGCCAATGCCATAAGGCAGTGGTTTTCAAAAAAATGTTAGGCACCTAGAGCTCTAAAGAAATCCTGTAGGAACATCCAGTATGTACAAGAGACATGAGAGTGTTTGAGTTGACTGAAGAAATGGAGAACCTCTCCCTCTCCTGCAGTCCTCAGCTGCTGACATCACAGTTTTTAAAATTATAGGGACTTGGTAGATTTGAATGACAGAAGTGGAGGAAGGCATTGCAGGTAGAAGGAACAAAGGCAAAAAGGTAGGAATTCAAAGTAAGAAGTCACCCTTGTAGACACCTAGTCAGTAAGTGATAAAAGACACCCGTGTGGTCACTTTTGGGTTCCAACCTGAACTAATTTTCAAATATTTTAAGCCTGGTGAAATAGTTAGCAAACACTCTAAATCAGGGAAGATGGGAAACCCAGGGTTAATGATCTGCAGTCAAATAATGTGTCTTGTTACTCTTCATTTCAGAATCATTTCAAGTAGTCGTGAGAGGGAATGGCTTTCGACATGCTCGCAACGTGGATAGAGTCCTCTGCAGCTTCAAGATCAACGAGTCTGTCACGCTCAGTAAGTCCTTGCAGAGTTCGTGGGCCTCTTCAGCCTGCTCAGGGAAGAGAAGGCCCGGCCCCTTCTTCCGACAAGGCCACACACAAGAAACAGTACAAAGAAGGGTCTTCCTTGCTGGAAGGGCCTCCAGCAAGGGCATGGCAAACCCCTACCACACCCGGTCTTCATCAGGAAGGGCAGCAGGGTACTCGCTTCCCAGTCCAGTGTGTGTACAGAGTTATTCCCTCTCAGGTGGCAGTGCTGGTGATGATAGGTGAGGGGGGTGCAAAGCTTGACATTCCTTAACAAAGTATTAGGGACTAGCAAACACAAGAAGGGAAAATAGACAGCCTACACTGATTAATTCTGAATAAACCAAAAGCCAAACTGTAAGGCTTCCATGTGTAGATGCTGGAATTTCTTTCAGCCTGGATAATTCTTGCTTTGAGTTGCCAAGAGATTCATGGTGAATATCTGACATGAAATACAGGAATATGAAAGTAAAACTAAGTGCATTTCATGCGAAAAATGAATTATCACAACATTGGCACTTTCACAGGACATTTGTAGCAGGCAAGTTCTTAATTTAAAGACGTGTGATTCATGCAGCTGTCCGGGAGACATGGGGAGACCAACTGTGGGAGGACAGATGTCCGGGAAGCTTGCTTATTCTTTGCATCTGGCATCCATCACACAGATCATTATTGATTCAGTATCTGCAGTGATTAACAGCAATAACATACTGCATTTTCTACACTGCTATGTCCTCTTAAATGCTTCCCATCTTTTTGCCACAACAGCCCTGGGAGGTAGAAAGAGAACAGAGAACC
Source organism: Carollia perspicillata (assembly GCA_004027735.1). Lineage (NCBI taxonomy): Eukaryota > Metazoa > Chordata > Mammalia > Chiroptera > Phyllostomidae > Carollia > Carollia perspicillata. The sequence goes on along the minus strand of PVKM010005864.1, from coordinate 7,131 downwards.
AGGACACTCACCTTGACTGACCAGCCCCTCACACTAGCTCTGCCCCGCTGAGAGGCTTGTGGAGTGGGTGCTGGCCTGTTTCTTCAAAGGAAGAATTGGAGGACTTGTCTTTTTTTCCTCCTTCTCATCTTAAAACCCACTTGAATATTTAAACAGAAATATGCAATGGCTTCCTTACAAACATCTGGAATTCCTGGCCTTGGAATCATTCCGAGCATTTGAAGCATTCTTAATGTTTCAAATAGCTTTCTTAATACTTGGAAATACTCAGATGTCTCCAAAAAGCATTTGCCATGTGAAAACATTTTGAAGGATCCGTGAGCAGTCACAGTGTGAAAGTTGGGTGTGTGCCCCCTGCAGAGTTCTTCTTTTTTCCTTCCTTGCGTGGGTGATGTTGCTGAAGTCCGCCTGCCTTCTCTCCTTAACCAAAATCTCTAATCCAAGATCAGAAACTCCTGCGGGTTAAACTCAAAGACATCGACACCTTTCAGATTCCCAGGGGAACAAGCATTCAGACCAACCCCTCTCTGATGATCAGTGGTGTAGGATTGCCATTGCTTGGAAGGTTGCAGAGATGCCGCCTTAGGTTAACATGAAATGCAAATTCGTGATGGATTTGTACAGTGACATTTTGAAAGACTGTTTTCCAATTTCCCCATGAAATTTTATTTCTTGGAAAACCAGCTCATCTTCTTTCTTCCTTCTTCTTCCTCCTAATATATACTTGAAAACACCTGCACACTGCCTGCTTCATTTATATTTAAAAAATAAAGGAAGTTGGGATAGGTATTTGGCTTCAAGCACAAACTGAATGGTATTCTAACACAGTGCTGACAGTTTGGAGAAGAGGAAAGCAGTGATCAGCCATGCTCTAGGCTGTGAGCAGCACTCCTAAACTCAAATCTATGCTTATCAAAAATAACTAAGGGGAAATATTGGAATTTGGGGGGAAAATTTCCTTTATTTATTAATTTGCCTATTCATTCCCATTCAGTAAATAATATGAACAAGAAATTATGGAGGACAGGCCAAGGTAAATAAATCTTTAAATACAACATATTCAAATCGACATTTTTCTATCAACCTTATAAATATAATGTCTCTGTTGAATGAGCACTATAAAATAAAATAAATTTATACTCCTTCACTTTTTCCATTCTCTTTTCCCATCTCTATATCCCATTTTAAAAATGTTATCTATTTTCATTGTTATAGTATATATTTCCTCTTTCAAGGTTTTTTCCTAAATGCTGCATTATGTTTTGTTATTATTTTCAGAAAAACACTAATTAAAAGCCCAATAATGAAGCTAAGGCTGTTGTGGCTCTCCAACCTGTTCAAACATGAAAACATGATACAGGCCTCAGAGTCTTCAACAAATGCTATAGTAGCAGGTTATATGAAGCAAAACTGTTAAACATAAAAGAAAAAATTGAATATTAATATTTATAGTGGGAGGTATTAACATGATTTTCTGAGTTTTTGAATGGATAATTAAAAATATCTATACCTTTTTAAATGGCTGTGGACATCTTTACACATTATTACACTAAGACACAAATAAAATGACAATGTATTAATGCTAAAATTAAAAATTATTGAATATATTCTTAGGTGATAAATATAACAAGAAAATAAAAAACATAGGTTAGCCCTGGCTGCTGTAGCTAAATGGATTGAGCATGGGCCTGTGAAGCAAAGAGTTGCTGGTTTGATTCCTAGTCAAGGCACATGCCTGGGTTATAGGCCAGGTCCTCAGTGGGGGACAGGTGAGAGGCAACCACACATTGATGTTTCTCTCCCACTCTTTCTCCTTTCCTTCCCCTCTCTCTAAAAATAAATAAATAAAATATTTTTAAAAAACATAGGTTAATACCTAATTCTCCCCACTTGCCTTTGCTTAAAATAAAATCAATGAATCAACAGCTTAGATACCTAAAACACTTTCTGAACTTGTGGCTGATATAATAAGTCTAGAAATTCTGGGTAAAATATGGTTTTAAAAATTGTAACATGTGGCTGGCCAAGATGGAGGTGTAGGTAGATACACTTTCCCTCCTTACACAAAGAAGGACAACTAGTTTAAAAACAAAAAACAACCAGAACTGCCAGAAAGTTGAACTGTATGAAAATCTGACAACCAAGGAGTTAAAGAAGAAACATTCATCCAGACCGGTAGGAGGGGCAGAGAAGGGTAGCCAGGGCAGAGAGGACCATGGCAAGGTGGCAGCTGGAGGACCAGGTAGGCAAGGAGATGGTTGGTGGTCCTACATTTCCATGAGGATAAACTAAGAGGAACAACTGGGGAGTAAGACGCACCAGGCAACCCAGAATTCTAGCACAGGAAAAGAAAACTGGCTTTCTTTTTCTTTTACAGCCAGAACCTCTGGCTGTAAAAACCTGTGGTGGTTGCTGTGTCAGGAGAAACTCCCAGCCTCACAGGAGAGTTTGTTAGAGAGACCGAAGGGGTCCTAGAACGTACACAAGGCAACCCACCTGGGAACCAGTACCAGAAAGCCCAATTGCTTATGGGTAGCAGGGGAAGTGACTGAAAGCTTGCTGAGAGCCAAGCAAGCAGCACTGTTTGCCCCTCCCCCATATATAGTGCCACAATGCAGCCATGTGGGTTGCCTCTCCCTGGAGAATATTTAAAGCTCCACTCCTTACAATGTAACATGTGCCCTGAGACAAAGAAATATGGGCCAAATGAAAAAACAGATCAAAACTCCAAAAAAAGAACTAAGCAATGAGGAGATAGCCAACCTATCAGATGCAGAGTTCAAAACTCTGGTAACCAAAGTGCTCACAGAAATGGTTGAGTATGGTTGCAAAATAGAGGAAAAACTGAAGACTATGCTGACTGAAATAAAGAAAAATATACAGGGAACCAATAGTAACAGAAAGGAAATGGGCCTCGAATCAATGGTTTGGAGCAGAAGGAAGAAATAAACATTCAACCAGAACAGAATGAAGAAACAAGAATTTTTAAAAATGAGGAAAGGCTTAAGAACCTCCAGGACAATTTTAAACGTTCCAACATCTGAATCACAGGGGTGCCAGAAGAAGAGGAAGAACAAGAAATTGAAAACTTATTTGAAAAAAATAATGAAGGAGAACTTCCCCAATCTGGCAAAGGAAATAGATTTCCAGGAAGTACAGGAAGCTCAGAGAGTCCCAAAGAAGTTGGATCCAAGGAAGCACACACCAAGGCACGTCATAATTAAATTACTCAAGATGTAAGAGAAGGAGAGAATCTTAAAAGCCGCAAGACAAAAGGAGACAGTTACCTACAAAGGAGTTCCCATAAGACTCTCAGCTGATTTCTCAGAAGACACTTTGCAGGCAAGAAGTAGCTGGAAAGAAATATTTAAAGTCATGAAAGACAAGGACCTACACATCCAAGATTACTCTAGTTAGCAAAGCTATTATTTAGAATGGTAAGGCAGATAAAGTGCTTCCCAGATAAGGTCAAGTTAAAGGAGTTCATCATCACCAAGCCCTTCCTAAGAAAAGGAAGATGATCAAAAATACGAACAGTAAAATGACAACAAAGTTATAACTACTAACAACTGAACCTTAAGAAAACAAACAAACTTAGCAAACAACTAGACCATGAACAGAATCACAGAAATGGAGATCACATGGAAGGTTATACAGTGGGGAGGGGGAGGGGTAGAATGGGGGAAAAAGTACAGAGAATAAGAAACATAAATGGTAGGTACAAATGGATAAAGGGAGGTTAAAAATAATATGGGAAATGCAGAAGCCAAAGAACTTATATGTATGACCCATGGCCATGAACTAAGGGGGTAGGGGAAATGCTGGTGGGGGTGGTGCAGGGCAGAGAGGAATAAAGGGGAGAAAAATGGGACAACTGTAATGGCATAATCAATAAAATATACTTAGTAAAAATTATAACATGTGGCCTTATTCAAAGGGCTAAGGAGGAAACCACCAGGTACAGGAAGCAAAAAGGGAATGCAAAAGCTAAGCAGAAAGCTAAGCTTTGTGGATGCCAGACCTGGGGCTCTGCAGGTGGTGATCCTAATACTGAGGCAAATACAAGACACCAGCCTGTGCAAGGCAGTGGGCAAGACCAGTGCCCCCTGCAGAAATTAGGCTCCAGAGGGCTGTACCATACATTAAATGGGGGTTGGAACGGCAGCTCTGTGACTCAAGGCAGGGGAATAAAGGTAAGATATTATACCACATAAAACATGCCCATGACTATCCTTATCCCTGTGGCCCTGGCAGAGTCAGTGAACATGGAGCCCAACCTATAGCATTCCTGAAGTCAGTGACCCGTCAGAGATGAGCTGTCAGTAACAAATGGCAAGCAACAGGAAGATAGATGAAAGAAACAGGAGAACAACAAGAAAAGAGGACTAGAGAACAATTTGAAAGATAATGTATACTAAAAACATTGAAAGTGTGTAAAGAGATCAAACATACCAAAAAAGAAGAACATTCAATACACGCAGATTTGCAGAAGAACCTAATATAAATTCTAGAATTGAAAAAGTTTATTCACTGGAATACAACTTAATGGATGAATTAGGAGTATGATGAGACACAGATAAAGATGAAATAGATGAACTGGAAGAAAGATATGAGGAAATCTTACCCCCTAGTCAAAGGACCAGACCCAGATTTTTTTCACCCAAGTTTTACTAGATGTTAAGGGACAGATGTCCAGGACCTGATATGGGTCGAGGTATTTCAGCCATAAGCATCTTTGTCATAAAGACCTTTGACACAGCATTTTCACTGCAAACATCTTTGGTGCATGACACTTTGCTGTACATCTGGCAGACTTAATGTGCTTAAGCTAGTTGTCGGTTTCATTTGTTTTTTGGCAAAGTTCTTGCAGTTACTTTCCTTTTTATATTGTGTATAAACCTTAGCCCTCATAATGGTCTATCCAGCGGCAAGTAGACCTAGTGGTTTTAAAACAGTGAACAGTAACAACTACTGTGAAGCCAAACTGCGTATTTTAGTAGAAGATCATCACACAGTTTTCCAATCCTTCAATGAACACTGTCATCTCTCCCACCCACCAAAATCAAAAGTTTGCCAAGCTATGGCAAATATAAAAGAGGCAGCAACTAACCCACAGTCTTCAAGAGCATTAATAATCAATTCTTTAGTTAGAAACTCATACCTCTTTTAATGAAGTAAAAAATTACAGCAAAAAAAGAAAAACTGCTATGCCAAATGAGAAGATGAAACAAGGGAAAAAAAGTGTAATATTGTGAACAGAAGACTTTGAAGACAGTGTATTTTTATTTTTCACAATAAGGTTTTGATTTTGCTATTTTTCATTTTCGTTATGTATTTTAGGACTTTCCTTTTTAATTTTTCATTATTTTACCTTTTATGGTGAAATTGCTACAGGTCAATTACTGTTCACAGCAAAGGTGTCTACAACTAACATGCTCCTGGAGAGAGTATCAGACATGAGGACAGGCTCTGGGACCAAACCCCCAGGAAGAGAATCCTAGCTCTGTCTTAAAGCTGGGTGACCATGGCATGTTATCGAACAATCTCATGCCTCTGTTTCTCTATCTGTAAAATGAGTGTGACAGTAATAGCACTGCTATTGTGAGTTGTTGTGAGGTTTAGTGTGGGAAGTAGAGCACAGGACAGGACCTGACACACAGTAACCGTCAGTCAGTGTTGGCTGCTGGTATTGATTTATTATTATTATTATTATTATCACTATTATTTAATGGAGCAGCAACTGAGTATTATAAAGACATTAATTGTCATCAAATTAATATGTAGTTTCAGTACAATCCAATGGGACTTTTTAACTTAACAGAATAATTCTAAAGTTTATATGGAAGAATAAACATTTGAGAATAGCCAAGAAAAATGTGGAAACTTGCCCTGGCTGATTTTAAGATGCATAAAAGAATCCTAGCCAATTTTAAGATGTATAAAAAGTAATTGAAACAATGGATGGCTGGTGCCACAAAAGGCAAACTGAACATTAGAACAGGAAAAGCAAAGGCCATAAACAGAGCCAAATACCTGTTAGTTTGGCATAAAATAAAGTAGCCTTTCTAATCGGGGTGGGGGAGAGCATATTATTAAAGAAATGGTGTTGAGAAAACTGGCTAGCCACTTGGAAAAACAATTAAGTTTATTTTTAATCTCACACCTTAAATCTAAACAAATTCCAGATGAAAAATTTAAGTGTGAATATGAAACTGTAAAAGTTATAGAAGGAAACAAAAGTATTTACATAACACTGAAGGGAGATGCCATAAAGGAAAAATTTGATAGTTTGAGTACATGTTTTTAAATTTTCCTATAACCCTCTCTGCAAAATCTAAAGTAAAGTAGAACACCATCAAAATTATTTATAAGACATGTAACAAACAAAGGGCCAATAACCTTCATACATAGACAGGTCTTAAAAATCAGTAAAAAAAGAAAAGTGACCACATCAGTGGGTAAAAGTTATGAAAAGGAAATTTACAAGAAAAATAATGGTCAATAAGCATATGAAAAATGCTATTGTAACCAAGGAAAGGCAAACTGAAATAATCTATCAAACTAACAAAAATTAACAAAAATACGATGCCCAGTACAGGCAAACACATAGGGAAACAAGTGTTTTTATTCATCGTTCGTGAGAGGCCATTAAATCTTTTAGAAGTCAATTCTTAAAATGAGTCTACTTTTATACAATTCTGTTTTTATAGATCTCTGACTCAGAATTTCAATTTCAACTTCATCAAAAGGAAATAATTGGGAATGTTTACAAAGACGTGGCTACAAGATGTTCATCTTATATTGCTTATGATAGCGAAAAGAGAGGGAGAAGGGAGGAAGGAAGGCAGGCAGGAAGGAAAGAACGGACGGACGAACTAAAGCATCTAAAGGGTAACAACAAACGTTTAACAATAGGTATTTGTTATATAAATTATGCTTTATTCCTAAAATATTAAATAATGTGGGAAAGAAGAATAATTACTGATGTGGGAAAATGTTCATGATACAGATTTGTGTGTTAAAATAAGTTACAAAAGAGACATCCATCAAAATGTTAGTAGTAGTTACCTCTGAATGAGACCACTCTTACTCTCTTCCTTCTATCTGTATTTTCTAAGATTTCTAAAATCG
>PVKM010005863.1:0-46337 GCA_004027735.1 Carollia perspicillata | reverse complement strand
TTCAATGTCCTTTTTTAAATAAATCCTTTTTATTTTACCTTAATTGCAATCTAGCTCACCTCCTCTTGACTTTGGAGAATTGGCATTTCCATGATCTTATTCTTTGGCAATTTTTTTTTTGAGGCATAGCTGGCAAAACACTAGTAAAATGAAATGCATCCAATGGTGGTATTCTGCAAATAATCAGAACTTAGTGAACCCTCTATCTGGACAGGAATGGCTGTGGGGGCTGGAGAGAGGCAAATTAGTCATATAGAAAGCTTACCAAAGAAAGTATTTGCACTTTAATTTTCTCTTTAGGCTATTTTTGCTGGTTCTGGTGCTATTAATTAAGTTTGATTTGGTTTTACCACTAGTTATTGTATAAACAATGTATGTGATGAAATCATTTTAAAAATGTATGTTTGGCTTTGTCAGTGATGAATGGATAATAATTCAAGAAAGAGACACCTCAACAATTAACATAGATGGTAACCGTTTGATTAATTGATAAGCAAGTTTCATAATCTGCCTCATTAAGCAGGAACAAAAAATTAATCTGCAGAGATGTTTACAAGTGAAAAGAAGTCAATTGCTCATAAGATTTTTTAATTATCAGAAAAATACATTATTAAGTGAGGCAGTCCCTTTCTATGTTCCTCTCTGAATTGTACAGACCACATGTATATGGAGAAAAGAGCAAATTTAATTGAGGAAATACTTTCAATTGTGTCTCATTCCACCCTAAGCTGTTTGTGGCTGCCTGATCATTTTAATTCTCATTCTTCTGTGTAAATTAGAAGCTTAATAACCAGCAGAGAGTCTCAGATCTGGGATTAAGACTCATTGATCTAATTGGTAAAAGCCAGGCAGTCTTATTAGTATGTTGGAACTTAAACTAGAAAAGAGCCCTTGCCAGAAAGTTCTTTTCTAACAAGAATCGATATTGTCCCTATATTCCTAAATCTTTAATGCCATGTATTGGATTTTTAAAATAAATGATAGACTTGTTGATAAGTATATTTAAAGGATGTTGTTTTTATTATATTTGAAATAAAATACGTGTGAAACACAAAAAAATTCTCTCCTTGAGTAAAATGGATCATTTTAAAAGCAATATAATTAGATTTAGCCACGAAGTTATGATATTTCTATCTAATAAGATTCTGTTCCATAGGTTTATTTTTAAATCTTTCTTCCCACTCCATATTACTGCTTAGTCAACCCAGAGACCTTCTTCTGTGTTCCAGGATTTTATCTGTTTTATAAAATTGCTTATCTCCTGTTAACTCTTCCTCCTCTTTCTCTGTGCAAACTTCTGGACCTCCCTAATACGTGAGTCGTTTCCCCAGTTATTTCCCTTCCCTGCCTCACCCCCAAATCCTTATAATTTTGCTGCTCTTTGCTGCTCTGAGAAATACTTGAAGGGCCAAAATTGACCTAAGTGGTCCTAGAAATTAAAGGTGACACATTTCCCAAATCTGGGAACATCCAGAGTGTGTCAGAGTAAATGGCGTCAACTCTGCACTCCATCAGCTTGTTCTTAAACCTCCTGGTTCTCTAGTTAAAGACTAATAAGGCTTAACAGGGACTCCTGCCACTAACCTTTGAATACTCGTACAATAAGGGCAGCATTGAATTGCTTATTAAGTCGGTGTGAGAGCTTGAACCAGCCTTTGTAAACCAGTCACTCTCAGGAGTAAGTAAAAAATGTTAATAAATTCAGGAAGAGGTTTTCTCTCACATGTATGAGTTATTGAGTAGATTTCAAAAGTTAACAGAAGAATATACCAAGGAACCTGAGCTTTTTATTAATGATTTTAAATGGAGTAGGGGGCCAGGCTAGAGGAATTTTCCTTGCGATAATTTCTCATATTTCCTGTGCATCCCTTTATTCATTAGGTAAAATCCTTTTTCAAAAGCCAAACCTATGACTTATTAATTTGCAAGGGATTTCTACAATAAATACAGGAAAACCCATGCTTCTTATCTCTGCCTGGATGTGGCCTTTTTAAAGAAAAAGATGTATACTTACAATATAATTTGATACTCCATGCACTAAAATTCTACCATTTGGAAATAAAAAACTTTGTAGCTGTCACCTAGTTGTATGGGATAGACATTTAATTGACTAACAGGGTGTAAATGATTCTAACAATGAATTTGACATAAAAATTGGAATTTTAATTTGTCAACTTAACCTTTTAAAAGAAACCAGACATTATAATATTACCAGCCATAATCAGCATAGTAGTATTTAAAGTTCCCTTTGAATACGAGGTCCTGCCCTGGGGTGGGGTTGTTTCCACAATTTGTCAATAATAGGTATGGGAGCATGTACCGAGTGTCAGTTATTCTCCTGAGCACAGGGAGACATTGGCAAAGGAGGCAGACAGGTCATCTGCTGGTCGAAGGTAAAGGAGGGAGATGGACAGTGACAATATAAATGATCAATTCATTAATTGGAATTTGTAGGAGATGCTTCAAAGAAAGTAAAGAAAATATAGGGTAACCTGAGTTAATCAGGGAAGTTAAAGAAATACTGTATTTTGCCATGTATAATGCACACAAAACCATGGGTGCACACTGTACATGGGAGTGCATTATACACGGCAAAATACAGTAATCTCTGGGAAGATGACATTGAATCTGAAATTTAAATAACAATTGGAAGTAGCTAGGGTAGGAGGGGGAAGATAAATGGTCAATAATACAAATTCATACGTTTGGGTGCAATCAAAGAGGCATGCTTAATAAGTCAATGAAGTGTTCAAATATTTCTGATGCCAAGAAATCTGACTTCATTGTCTATGATGATAAATAGTTTGTATTCTGGTGGGCATTGTCTCATATTGCCTCAGAATTTATTTCCCAGTTCTCTTCCACTGTAAACCATGTAAGAATTCTCACTGAGATGAACGATGTTTGTTTTATTTCTTATTTGGGGGATAAAACTAATGAGGAGCACTGGCAGTAGATGCATACTTATTTATAAATATGTGCCCAAATCAGTGTATCACCAGGATATCTTGTTAGTTCATTCAAAACTTCCACAGTCCTTATCTTCTGCCTTATGATATCGAATAACTGACAACATACATTCCCCTCATTAAAACAGTCAGATATTGTGTGTCTTGTAGACATACTCTTAAAGCCACAGTGATGTTTTCTCTGTTTAAGGCAGTGGTTATATAAGTAACCAGACTATCTATAAACTTCTTAAGGATATCAAACTTCTATTTTTTCTGTTTTGACACGGAAGTCTAGCACCTCCCCTTTAGTGAATGGGAAACATATTCAGCATAAGGTTGTCAAATAAATGGATGACTAAAAGAATGATTGAAAGTTATTTTTGAAAATGAATAAGGGAAGAATGCCCTGTTGTTCCCAGATAATCAGGATTGGTTTTAACAAATCCCTTGAATTTCAGTATAATTGAATGGAATTGAAGAAGCATAAAATTATACTTCCAAAGCAACAGCATTCCCCCAAGAATGCCCTTCTGTCAAAAGCCAGATTTTGGAGTTACTGCCAACTCCCTGATGGGGAACATTTCTGGAAGATGTTTTCATTGTCAGGATGCAGGGAAATCAAACCCTGGTTTGTATGTAGAACAATAAAGCTAAAATACGGCATTTGGTTGTTCCCCGAGTGCCTATGATAGAGCCAGTATATACATACACCAGTTCAGGAGCATTCACTGAGCTGAGACAGGTCCTCCAGAGAATGATGGTCTCTGCGAGGTCATCAGGGAGATTAAAGACAGGGCTGTGTTTGATGGTAATTACAAGCAATCACAAGTGTAAATGCATTGCAGTTAACGTATGAGTGTGAGTAGGTTCACAGCAGTCCTGTGCAACTGAAATGACAATTCTAGTACTTGTTAAAATTCATAATCAGTCTGTTTTACTTCATTGTATTATGAATGGTCTAACTGAAAACCATGTCCAAAAAAGAAAAAATATAGCCTCCCACCTGTTATGGTTGGTTCTTCTCCAAAATGATTTACTCAGCATGGACCTTTAATCTGTATGTATTGAAAGCAGCAAAAAGCTGCAAGAAGATCAAACTGTGGAGTGATTTTGTGTTTAGCTCCTTTAGGATCAATTGAAAATTGTAATTGTGATTAATTATCCAATCATCTTTAGATTTTACTTTTTAGGACTTGTGTTGCATTACCAAGGCCTCTAGTGGATTTGATATTTATTGTCCACAGCTAGTGTTTTGTAAAAGGTTACAAAATAAAGGTATTCATTTCTTAATTCCGAGCCTCCTGGGAGCTCATAATGGTGCTGATTGTTTTAAAAGTAGTGGAGTGTTTAAAAATATCTTAAAAATTAACAGGGCCTGCATTTTTTTCTTTTGAAAATGCCATTAAGAGCAATCACAGATTCCCTGAAGAGAGGATTCATAGGACCATGCACTTCAACTGTCAATTATTTCTTCATGCTGTTCCTGTAATTTTAGCCTTTAGCACAACTAACTGAATTGAGCTGGAGTTGGCATTCATTTCTCCTACTTTAGCAGAAGTTCTCTATGTAGGTATGAGTAAATAGAAAATGCAAAGGTTAAATAATTATGTATTTTTAAACGACAGCATGTTACTGAGTTGTTAAGAAGACGTAATTAAACTGACTGCTATTAGGTCTCTTCACACTCCCTCTAGATGGTTGAGGCCTGTGGAAAGTGGGAATAGTACCCCGTATGAGAGAAATTCAAATGACACCAAGTAATTAGAAATGGATTTTTTCATATAACATTGTTTTGTTATCGCTTATAAGGTTAATTTTCCCCCACTCCAAAGTCTATTATGATCATTACAAGTAGAATATATTTTAAAATTTCTGAGTTATGGCAAACAGATCGCTTTGGCTCTGTTGGGGAGAAAAAAAATACTCTTTGAAGTTCTTCTGGCTAATGTAAGAACTAAATGGACACCAGACAAATTAACTGGACCAGATCACAAATTTAATGATACATATAGAGGAATCCATATAAAGACAAGAGTTTCCAAAGTTGCCATTTGTTTCCAAAGTTGACAAGAGTTTCCAAAGAGTTGCCATTTTGAGCTAAGGAGAGGTGGCTAGGAGTCTGAGACTTTGAAGAGAAAGAAGGTAATTCACAGGAAGAACAATAGAAGATTTGTTTGGTAAACAAACTTTTCTGGCCCATACAAAATAAAGGGGACACTGGGAGGGCTTTGATCAAAGGGGCCTTGCTGGGTTCCTTCCTGTCTGTAACATCTGCTTCGCATCGTGATACACCGTAGCTATTTTTGGTGATAGCCCCCTTCCAAGAACAGTCCTTTGTCTAAATTCTCTTAGGCTTTTAGGGGAGGGGCAAAGTTTTTTTTTTTTTTAAGTTTTTTGTCTCAAAAATAATGAGACTTAAATAATCCTCATGCCAGAAATTGGCAAATTTGGTGTGGAAAACATTTGTTTTTCCATAGCTCTAAATAATTTAGGAATCTTATCCCACTTCTGCACTTTCCCATTTTTGTTTCTAACATAGAGTCTGTTGTTTTATTAACAGTACTAGAAAACTGTATATCTACCCTGTTTGATTGGACTGGCAACTCGAGGCACCTGTAACTATTCCCTTTATAAGGAGTCAAGGAGTGTTAGGTCTAGAAAGGACTTTTGGCATTTCCTACTGTAAATTAAAGGGAATGGTATCTCTCATGCAGGAATAGAACTTATGGGGGAAATAATTTTGCTCAATACTTCTGGGTTTTTGGCTGTGACAGCACTGTAATATAAAGACAGATTAACGGGAGAAAAACAAGCAGAAGTTTAATAACTTATGTACCTCCTGTAAACATGGGAGATAGCCAGGAAAACTAACTCTGAATTGGCCCAAGCCACCACCTTAATAAACATCACCAGTTAAAAACAGAAGACTGTGTAGCGGCGGGGACAGGGGGAGAAGGGCTCTGGCAGGGAGACCAATTATGGATGGTTACCAAGAACAGCACAGTAAACAATGGTAAGGTTGCCATACAGATTTTTCATTGCCTTCCCCACTGATAAGAGTTTCTAGAGGTTTAGAGTCATCCTTCTCTTCTTGGTACAGAGAGGGAGACACCCTCACAAATGGAGATTTCCTCTATAAATGGTTCTTGATAAAAGGTAACGTCTCAGTTTTCAGAGCTTTTCCTATGTCTGCTCTTTCTTAAAAAATAATTAGCCTAAAATACTTATGCCAGAGAGATGTACAGTGCAGTGGCAAATTGTACTCCCTTTAATGTAATTGCATGTGTAAAGCATTCAGTTCTTGCCCCGCCCCTGGGAGGCCTGACACTAAATGGAAACAGTTGAAGAAACTGTAGGTCCACAGCCTGAACGCCTTGTGGCTGTAGCCCTCAAGAGGCAGTAACCCTCCAGACCACCACTAGAACCCAGTACCCCTTCCTCCTGCCTAGCCCAGTGTTCTTCCCCCTGCACTCAGGCCACTTCATCCTTGGAGAATATATGCCTGACTCCACAGGGAACAATGATTGTCATCCCCATTTCACTGCAACTTGGAATCGTAAGTACTTGAATTTACAAGGTCGTTCTGAGCACCAGTTCTAATAATCATCCAGGACAGGGGGAACTCCCCTGATGATTTGTCCCTATAAATGGCTTGAATGCCTCAATGTAGGAGGATCTTTTAATATACTTGCTTATCTTAATCTTATTCTTCTGTAATTTTGCCACATGGTTTATGCCCTTTTATCCTGGATTTGCTGGAAAAAAAAAAAACAGCTTAATTCTCTCTTCTATAAAACTCAGTTGAAAATATAAATAAATATATGTGTGTACATAACCTACTATGAAATATCTTTCTTGACAACCAAATCTTATGACTATCTTACATGGAGATCACCATTAATTAACATTTCCAAGATTTTTCAACTGTATTACTATTAAGCAAAATCTCCAATATTTCAAATTTACAAGTTTTATCTTTTAAATCTTAAGTGCAGAAATTTAAATCTCTGTGAAATGATATTTTACTTAACAATAATCAATTCTGTTTGGTTAGTATCTTTAATTTTTTTTAGTGACTTTTGATTATGAGAGATTTTTTAAAATAGTATTTTATTAGAGTAATTGTAATTAAATAGAAACTGGAAAGTATTGAAAGATTTTATGTACAGATCTATCTATATTCTTTAGCATAGTCATATGTACATATCTATAAACAGATATGTTGTGTATATTAGATGTTAATTTTAATGATCAAATAGAATTACCTTGTGTTTTGATAGCTTTTAACTACTTTTTCTTAATGCATATTTTTAGAAAGTTTTTAAATATAAATTTAATAAATAATTTCACTGTCCCTTTTCTCAGGAATTTTATAAAATTTAAGTCTCTTAAGATGGATTACTTTTCACCCTGGCTGGTGTAGCTCAGTGGATTGAGCTCGGGCCTGTGAACCAAATGATCGCAGTTCAATTGTCAGTCAGGGCACATGCCTGGGTTGCAGGCCAGTTCCCAGCAGGGGACGCACGAGAGGCAACCACACATTGATATTTCTCTCCCTCTCTCTTTCCCTTCCCCTCTAAAGGTAAATACATAAAATCTTTAAAAAAAAAAAGATGGATTACTTTTCAATTTGGAGGTCATTTTTATAAATTTATGAGCCATGCCTCATGTTATTTTTAGTTAAAACCCCTGGTAAAATTATTGAACATAGTAGGAACTATACAATGGATGGTTTTTGGTATTCTAAGTAAGGCAGAGGGGAAAGAGGCAACTGGATGCAGTGTGAGAAAGAGCTTGAACAGCTTCCTAGCAAGGGAGTAAGCAGGGGTAGAAATCAAAGCGGTGGTAATGCACAGCCGAGAAAAAGGGATAGGAAAATGGCATCTTGCCACTGCTGGTTTACCCACTGACAACGCCAGTTTGAGGTGGAAGCCACAGGCCACCAACATGCCCAGGTAGCATGAATGCATGAGTCTCATTAGCTTAATGTAGAAATTGCTGTCTTCTGAGATTTGCTGCTTTCAAATGCTTTTTGGCAGTACTGAATTAAGGAAGTCATTTGAGTAAGTTAACTATGCTGTGGTCCACAGAATATTTGATTTATTAGGCTTTGACAAGAGAAGATTTAATACTGTAGAGGAGCAGTGAGTTGTTCACTGTGTATACAAGAACAGCGCGCCATTCCTGAACTGCCCGCAGCAATACAAATGTTGCCTTGCCTGTGCTTGATGCACAGACGGCAGTGAAGAGTCCTTTCTCAAGGTTCAGCATAAAAACATACCCGTTTTTAAATAGGGAAACTGGGGAAGGACTGAACATTTTCATCTTTCATGTGCCTTGGGGGTGTTTGGATTAAGTGTTTGCTGATTTCAGTGTGAAAAAAAATACCAGTTTTTACGTTGTAAAGCGTTAGGAGAATTCTTCCAATGGTGGGGAGACTGATCAGGAAATTAGTTTACCCCACCATTGCAAGTTGATGGCATTGAATTTTGAGGCATTTTATTTTTGTGTGTGAAGTAAAGGAGGTGGCTCAAAACACATTGATGGGAATGCTGTTCCAAGATTAAAGGACAGCTATGTAGAAGTTGCCAGGAGCTGAGTGGGTGAGCAGACAATATGGAGCAGCTGGGCAAGACCTGGGAGAATCAAAGGAAACAGACCCTTCTGTATGGGCAGATGAAAAGACAGATGCAGGATGGGGTCCTGTGTAGCTCTAAAAGTAAGCATAATGTTGAAAGGTATTGGACAGAAAAAGGAAGATACTGTGGAGGTCACACTGGGTTGACCAAAAAGCTCATTTGTTTTTTTCTGTGAGATGGCTCTAGTAGCACTTAGTTGTCTTTAACTTCCTTCAAAATGATTTTGTTAGATTGTGTTGTGACAGCTGTCATATCAGAGTGCATCTTAAAAAAAACTATCAAAATCGGTGAACTTTTGTGTAGCCAATTTAATATTAAAGATGAAAGAAATATGCAACAATTTGGGCATATTATGCTTTATTATTTCAAGAAAGGTAAAACGCAACTGAAACACAAAAACAAATTTGTGAAATATGTGGAGAAGGTGTTGTGACTGATCAAACATGTCAAAAGTGGTTTGTGAAGTTCCA
This sequence comes from Carollia perspicillata, assembly GCA_004027735.1. Lineage (NCBI taxonomy): Eukaryota > Metazoa > Chordata > Mammalia > Chiroptera > Phyllostomidae > Carollia > Carollia perspicillata. The sequence continues at coordinate 37,277 of PVKM010005863.1, read as the reverse complement.
GGCTGGAGATTTTTCACAGGACAGTGCCCCACAATCCAGTAGACCAGTTGAAGCTGATAGCGATCTAATTGTACCATTGAGAACCTGCAACATTACACCATGTGGGAGATAGCCAACCTACTCAAAATATCCAAATCAATAAAGTTACTGGTGAAAATGAAAACTGTCTTTTATTTTATGGAAACACATACATACTTTTTGGCTAATTCAATAGAATTTAAAATGTTAGCCAATGAGCAACCATAAGTAGCGTTTCCTGGTTAGAGGCGGAATTGGGGTTCTTCTGTGAAAGACTGGTGACAGATAGACCTAAAGAATTCAGTGGAAAAAGAGAGAACCAGTAACTTAAACAGGTCTATAAACTACACATTATGGAGAGGATGCATTTTTTTAAGCCACAATAACTTCGCTAACTGTCAATAGGAAGAAAAACATCTAGCTAATTTGTTTTAAAAGCTTTATCTCTTAGATAAATTTAGGGAAATCCATACTCTCAGGCAAAAGGCAGAAACAGCCAATGGGTCTTTAATTCTGACCTATCACTTTATGTGTAGTAAAAAGCAGAGTGTAGAAAAGTTTATCTCCCTCCCTTTTTTTTTTCTTAATTTCAAAATCTGACAGAGGTTAGTTGTCTAAGTGAGTACGACACGCAGAAGTAGGCGCCAGTTAAATCAGCGTGCACAACAAAGCTCGCAGAAGGTTGAATGAACTGCCATTCCCAAGCAGTCTTTTTGTGGCACTTTCTTCAAGGGTGAGAAATCATGTCAGGAAATTTGTTCAGCTACATTCATAGTAACATGAACTACTAGACCTGAAAGAATTCATAAGAAGTAACTTTATCCAATATTCTTGATTTCATGGTTAAGGAAAGAAGTACTATCTGAGATCTGTCCAATGTATAACATCGATTATTTTCGAGAAGTATCGGAACCCATTTTCTTCCCATTCTTAACCCAATTTTCTTTTGTCAGGATTATTCCCTGAGAGAGAAAAAGCACATTATTGTGGAAGTTTTATCCAAATCCAGATCTATACTGTTCAAAGATAAACTGAGACATATTAAAAATGTCAAGAATTTGAGCAAAAATCTGTTTGAATCTAGCCACGTCAAAATAGAAGTGTTTTAGAGCACACCATAGACAGCCAGGGGAAAGTCTTATATATAGAAGATACAGCAGCAAAGAAAGGAAATTATTTGATTGGCTGGAGCAGAAAGCCCAGTAGGTTATTTATGATTGGTTGTCTTTAAGTTTCAATTTATTAATTGGAAAGAAGGAAGTAAAACAGTCATTGTTTGCAGATGACATGATACATACATAGAAATCCCTATAGACTCTACAAAAAAAACTACTCAGCTTAATAAGTGAATTTGGCAAAACAGCAGGATACAAAGTCGGTATTCAGAAATCGAAGGCATTTTTGTATACCAACAATGAGACATCAGAAACGGAAATTGGGGAAAAATCCCATTTACTGTAGCAACAAGGAGAATAAAATACCTAGGAAAAAAACTTAACCAAGGAGGTAAAAGACCTGTACTCAGAAAACTACACAACACTGAAGAAAGAAATTAAGGAAGACACAAATAAATGGAAGCATATACAGTGTTCATGGATTAGAAGAATTAACAACACCAAAAAGTCCACCCTACCGAAGCAATCTATAGATTCAACAAAATCCCTATAAAAATATCAAAGACATATTTCATGGATATAGGACAAATATGTCAAAAATTTATATGGAACCATAAACAACCCCAAATAAACTCAACAATTTTGAGAAAGAGGAACGAAGAAGAAGGGCTCATAATACCTGATATCAAGCATTATTACAAGTCCACTCTAATCAAAACGGTCTGGTACTGGCATAAGAACAGACACATAGATTAATGGAATAGAATAGAAAGCCCAGAAATAAACCCATGTTTCTATCAACAAGTAACACTCAACAAAGGGGGCAGTAGCATAAAATGGAGTAAAAATAGCCTCTTCAACAAATGGTGTTGGGAGATCTGGAATGGTACGCTCAAAAAAATGAAACTCATCCACCAACTTACATCATACACAAAAATAACTCAAGATGGATAAAAGACTCAAATATAAGTTGTGACACCATAAAAGTCCTAGAGGAGAAGAACACAGGCAGGAAAATTTCAGCCATTCCATGCAGCAATATTTTCACTGATACATCATCTAGGGTGAGGCGTATGAGGAAAGAATAAACAAATTGAACTGCATCAAACTAAGAAGCTTCTGCATGGCTAAAGGAAACATCAACAAAATGAAAAGGGAACCAAGTGTATGGGAAAACATATCTGCCAATGATACCTTGGACAAGGGTTTGAGCTCCAAAATATATAAAGAACTCACACAACTCCACACTAGGAAGACAAACAATCTAATTAAAAAGTGGGCAAAGGACCTGAACAGACACTTCTCCAAGGAGGACATACAGAGGGCCCAGAGACATATGAAAGAATGCTCAACATCACTAGCCATCAGAGAAATGCAAATTAAAACCACAATGAGATACCACTTCACACTGGTCAGAATGACCATCAATAAATCAAAAAACAAGTGCTGGGGAGGTTGTGAATAGAAGGGAACCCTAGTGCACTGTTGGAGGGGATGCAGACTAGTGCAGCCACTGTGGAAAACAGTGTGGCATTTCCTCAAAAAACTAAAATGGATCTGCCCCTTGATCCAGCGATTCCGCTACTGGGGTTATACCTAGGAATCCTGAATCACCAATTCAAAAGAACCTATGTACCCCAATGTTGATAGCAGCGTTATTTACAATAGCCAAGTGCTGGAAACAGCCTAAGTGCCCATCAGTAAGTGAGTGGATCAAAAAATTATGGTACATTTACACAATGGAATACTATTCAGCATAAGCAAGAAAGAACTCCCACTGTTCATGACAGCGTGGATGGAACTGGAGAGCATTATGCTAAGTGAAATAAGCCAGGTGGTAAAAGACAAATACCATAAGATCTCACCTACATGGGGAACCTAATCAACAAAACAAATGAGCAAAATAGAAACAGAAACATGAAAATAAAGAACAAATTGACACTGACCAGAGGGGACGGGGAGGGGATAATAGGGGAAGAAGGGGAATGGTCAAGTCAAAGAACATGTATAAAGGACTCGTGGGCAGGGGTGTAAGCTGGGCAGGGGAGAGCAATGGGGGAAAATTGGGACAGATGTAATTGAACTAGTAAAAAACAAATGGACAAAATAATAAAACAGACACACAAAGTTTTGATTTCTTAACCTTCAGACATTTATAGGTACAAGTTTTGGTTTGCACAAGTAAGCTACCATGACATCAGAGCCTCCTGAATTAATTTAGCAATACTCATTCATTCTGAAAACTGATTGACCCTTAAAAATTACATAAGAAGAAAAATGAATAGTACCTATACTCAGGTTGCTTCTGACCAAGAACATATGTGATAATGGGAACAACTGTAAGGAAGAGCAAGTAAATGCAAAGCTAAATACTGTGGGGATAAAAGTACTGGGAAGAACCTGAGTAGGAGAAAAAATATTGGGAGCCTGAAGCAACTCAGGAAGTCTTCCGAAAGGAAAGGGTATTTCTAACTTAGCCAGCCTCTTGGGGCATCACCAGCGAAAGCCCTGGCTTTCCATTAGAGTGGAGATCCAGAGTCAACTGACTTTCTGTGTAAGTCCACCCTCCCACTGCCTCATTCTTTCCCATCCAGAGTCGGATCAGCTCCCTCGAGAGCTGCCGAAGGATGCCTTTGTAGCGGAGCTTTTCCTTCATGATAAATCACTACCCAGGGAGAAATGGTGCCAATCCAGGAGGAAAAGCTTCCTGCCGATAAGCTATTTCAGATCTGGCATGCTGCATGCACTTAATAAACATCAAAGAAAAATAAGAGAAGATGCCCAGGAGAAACGTCTCCTCTTTGTCTCCCTGTTTTTTTTGAAGAAGGGCAGTCTAGTTTTGGCCTTTTCATTTTTCTGGTATCTACTGGTGTGGATTTCTCCTCTCACAGCTCCTGGTAATTTACAATAAATAGAATCTATAAAATTCTTAACTGATTTTCAAAGACTGTTGCTACTTAACTGCTATTTCTTACTTATAATGACCCAATATCATAAGAAAATTCATCTCAATTTAAAATTTAAATCATAAGGTTTTAAAGACACATCAGTACAATGGGGAAGTATCAGTATTAAGAAGTTAACAAGATCTTGAGTGCCTCCGTGTGCCATGCTTTGTGCACTAGGGATAAGGGTTCCTGATCTTCATGGAAATAAGAGTTTTAGGGCTTTGTTATCAGCCCCATTCTCAGCTAATTCTCTTAATTCTGGTCAGAGATAGAGCCAGTCTCTGCTCTGTCTGTACTGAAAGATAAGTTTATCTTCTCAGTTGTCAAAATAAGATAAATCCCAGCTGCTGTCTTTTTTCAGGAACAAAGAATCAATTTCTTCTGTTGCCTTCCCAGGCTCTAGGCTTTACCAGTTAGAAATATGTGGCTCTTCTGGGCCCTGCAGAACCCACTCTTCAGAGTTGACCTCAGATCCAGTCCTGGTTGGTCAGAAGACTAAATAACTTCTTAAGAGTCCTCTGTGGGATGCACAGAATTCTGTGTTACCCTAAGACCTATCTTAAGACATTATTATGGGGACATATCTATGGCTCCAGACCTTAGAATCTCGGAACCTCCTCCTGGCAAAAGTCCCTCACATCAGTTGGCCTACACTAGAGCATATTTGCTAGTTAATTGATAAAAGCCAATGAGGCTGCTTTAACTATTAGGTGTAGCTTGACTCCTTCACGTTGCATTGAAAACTAGTATCTGGAGCTGGTTTCTCTTGATGGGCATTACTCTCTTGAATGCCATTCTATATTACTCTAGCTCCTGTCCACAGCTAAATGCAAAATTTTCTGCTGTTTAAAAGCTTAAGTGCCCTTTAGACCTCTCACTAAATTCCAATTTCTACTTGTCAGTTTTTTTCACAAAACAAACAAGACTGGCACATTCTGAGTCCAGTGAACGATTACATTCTTCCCCTAGGTACTCTTTGGTAATTTACTCTTCAGGAGTTCCCACCTCCCTCTTGTCTTACAACACACTGCTGCGTACACAGCATAGGATATACCTACCCAGAATACTGCCATGGTGATGGGACACTACTTTACTCATAAATTAACAATAGCAGCCCAGCAGTGCAACGAGAACAAATTTATTTCCTTGTAAATATATGAAACCTTGTTTAGTTCTATAGCTTTTTAATGCTCATATTGTCTCTTTTCAACTTGAACGTTTCAAGGTTAGGAATGTTCCATACATTTATTCAACATTGGATGAGTATCTGCTATGTTCCACACATTTTGCTAGTTTCTGAATATATAGATAAGACCTGTCCATGAAGACCTCACTATCCAATGGGTTAAATAAGATACAGATAAACAATCAAAACACCATTATTACTGCGGTGACAGAGGAAGTACAAAGTCCAGTAGTGGCCTGCCTGAGAGAGTGATTGATTTTGGCAGTATTCTTTAGGGGACCTAAAGTAATACCTTATGCTTACTAGGCTTACAAGAAATACTTATTGGTAATGATAATATGGCATAAGTAGAAATTCAGAGAAGGTAGAAAATAGCCTTTCTTAGAATTGAGATAAGACATCAAGCTCTGTGATGGTAAGAATGCTGCTCCGTAATGGGTGGCTTTTATTATTAATACTGGCAATCACATATTCGAGTTATAAATTGCTACCATTTATTGAGTACACATTATGTATTGGGCTCTAGGCTGAGTACTTTGCACCTGGCTCCTGGATCTTTACACAGTCCCCAGTGGTTGGGTATTGTTTCCATTTTATGGGTGAGAAGACAGATCCTTAGTCGGAGAGTAAATAGCAGAGCCAGAATTATAACCTCTCTGTCTTCCAAATTTCTCCACTTAAACACTCTACTGTTATTATAAATAAGTCTAAATATTGGAGCTAAATATGTTGAAATATTTCTAAACGACTGTACATTTGAATCAATTGTACCGAAGCCTTAAGACCATTTTGACAATTGACGTAGTCATGATATTCAGTATTATCAGCAGAAATAAGATGAATCTCTTAGAGGGGAAAATATATTATTTATATGCTTATATATAATAATGTGTAAAAATAATAAATTGTATATAATAATACATAATATATAATATAAGTAATTTTAGAATTATTTTCCAGCAATGTAGAATGCTGAATACTTTGGTGAATTTGCATCCAGTACCCAAACTTCTCTAGGCTTTACAAATTATATAATGGTAAAGTGATAAAGCATAAAACAAGTGTTAAAAATTAAAAACAGTGCTTGAGTTTTTAATGGAAAGTTTAAAAAATGTTTCTTGGCAATGTTTTGAGAGGCATTTCATCAGTCAAGATATATACTTCATTTTAAATAAAAATCTTCATATTTCCATTTTAATTTTTCATTTATTTTTATAAATCGGTGATCAGGATTGTTGTAATAAAACTTGTCACACTTATAACTATTCACTGAGAACATAATCTAATTCTCAAAGGGTTAGGCTATAAACAAGGATTAGTGTCACTAAACACAATATCGTTTAAAATGAGTTACACATGTTTTAGACTTACAGTAAAGCATGTATTTAATAAAGAATTAAGCAAGTCTTGTATCTTGTTACTGTTTGCTTACACTGCGAAGATTTCCTCTCTTTCTACACCCCTCTATTTTTTTCCCAATTGCACATTAATATTAGATTGCTTTGGTATGTATTGGCTTAATCAGAAAAGCATATGAACTAAAGCCAGCTGTGGGACCACAGAGCATCTCAAAGATGCTATAAAGGGGACATAAACAAGACATTAGACCTCTTATTCTCTCTCTCTTTTATTGCCTAGCTCAGTGGCCTGTTTTATAGCCATGGTGCTCTGCCTAGCAGTCAATATTATACCTGCAAGCTAGACTGACTCTCAGGGAGGTAGAAAATCTTTGACCATGGAGTTGTACACAATAGAGCTGGTCTGTTTCACTGTTATTTTTCCCTGTCAGTCTCTCTCACATTCATTTTCCATCCCCCTTTTCCTCACCCTTCTCTGCAAGCATTCCTAAAGAAAGCATGTATGTGTTAGGGACCAAAAATTTTGTGTATCAGGCATAGCATGTGAGCACGTTGACGTTTTGGGGATTTGACCTAGATAACCCAATGTGTAAAACAGAGGGTCAGTTTTGAAAGTCATCCTGACAATTTGAGCTTTGTTCATCTCTCTTCTCCCCTGCTTTTGAACTGCTTCTTTCTCTCCTTTTCTCTTCCACAGTTTCTGTATCTTAGTTCCATTTCTCTCCTCTCTTTAAACATACCACAGCATGGACACTTCTCCTTTTCACAAACTGATGGAATGTCTGCTATGCGCCAGTGCTGTATGCAGCAAACACTCTGCTGGAACTACACCAATGAGCAAGGCAGGGTCAGTCAGTTCTCTGGAAGACATGGGAACATAGTTATTAAATAAGTAATTCCACACAGCATGTCAAATTATGTTAGAGAAGGGTCTTCGACGCAGTGCGTGTGTGACATAAGGGGCCCTAATCACAGCATAAGTTAGTCTAACTATGGGTCAGAAAACATTTCCCTTCTCAAGTTACAAGGTCTGATCTTGAATTCCTTTGCAAATTTCAAACTTACCGTCACTTTTCAGAAGAATAAACTACCTTACTTTGTTTACAGAATTCGTAAGGGTCATTTACTTTTATTGCTATATTTTTCTTCTTATTATTGTCTATGTATTATTAATAGCCCCAAATCAATATATTTAATGAATACCAGCATCTACCTACAGCAAATTCTCTTGGAATTACTACATTAAACATAACTGCCTGTGAAAATCACCCAAAATGGAGAAAAAAAGACCAGCTGTGAGGCAAGGACTCCACTTCTTTTAGGTCGCTGCCTTATTGCAAGTGAATATCTGTATGGCTGACCTGCCTTATCACACGCCGAATACCTAAACCGCACAATTCTCTTCTCTTTGTGCCTGCTTCGTCTAGACTGGTTTTAATTGACTCTTGAGACCACGATTCCATGACTATTGGCAGAGTCCCACAATCTTAGAGCTGAATGATATTGTCGTGGAAGTTGAACGATTAAAAAGAAAAAAACCTGATTAGTGCTAGCTCTTCTTTTTTTCCCTTATACTGTACTGACCTGCAAGCCCCTATTGTGCCATCTCCCATTGGCTTCGTTTGGAGTTAATGCATATACTCAGACTCAAATACTTCCATTTTTCCTCACAAATAGGCCTTTCTAAAATGTGACTGCATTATTCTTTCTTTTTTTCTTCCAATTGACTCACTTACACATTTCCTGTGTGTAACGACAGTCAAATATGTGAGCAAATGGCTGAACACAAACTGGACTGGTAGGACTACGGGGTTTGGAGGTGGGAACCGAGATCTCCATTTTGGTCTCTCAGTAACTCAGTTTATGCTTCAATAAATTAGGAAACCATCGAGTGTCAGCATAATGCGACTACAGAGGGCAGCTAGTCCTATCTTTTCATTTTAAGGAAGTGAGAACTGAAGCCCACAGAGGTTGGTGGGAGTCACGTAGAGTGTCAGTTCATCTTTCTTGGACTTATACTCCTTCTCTTTAACCTGAGGAGAGTGGACTTCTTATTGGGTCATCTTTAAGGACTCGTTTAGCTCTAAAAGTTTATGATTCTAGCCCTGGCTGGTGTAGCTCAGTGGACTGAGTACGGGCTGTGAAGCAAAGGGTCACCGGTTTGATTCCCAGTCAGGGTACATGCCTGGGTTATGGGCCAGGTCCCTGGTGGGGGCCATGTGAGAGGCAACCGCACATTGATGTTTCTCTCCCTCTCTTTCTCTTTCCCTTCCCCTCTCTAAAAATAAATAAATAAAATATATTTTTTAAAAGTTTATGATTCTAAACTCTGTACCAGACAGTCCAGATCCCAAGGGAACAAAGTCCCGCCTAATGACATGTTCAGTTATCTGCCACATAGATAATTATGTCTATGTCTATTTTTTTCATTTCCTTTTCATTATTTTTATCAATTGAATTAATTGAATCTTTGGTAACTTAAATATGTTGTAGAGTTAAAGGGATATTTGTTGGGATATTTGAAGTAACTTCCCTTCAATTTTTTTTTCCTATTCTCAAATTTTAGTGGAGCAACAAGTCTTAGAACATCTTAGAAATTAGAGGTTCCAAAAGAGGTTGGAAGGAGACAAAAACTTTTGCTCATAGTTTAAACCACAATAGTTTTAAGTTTTCATTAAAATTAATTCCTTCTCTTTCAGACTTATTTGTTAGGAAAAAATCTAATACTCTATATAAGTTTTTTAGGAACTTCAAATGGAATTTGCAAATGTATTTTCTTCAGCTATTAATGAAATAATTAAAATGATGATCTATTATTTTATATTATTTTACATACTACCTCTCAGCAATATAGAATGTATATATGTACATATAGACTATATATAATTCATACTCTATGTATATATTTATATATAAAGAGAATGTATAGAGAGCTCTTTATATAAGTATATATTCTATGTACAAAAATTAATATAGAATTTCAGATGGTAATATTTTTTCTAGTATATCATCATCTATAAAGAATTACTCTCTCTTTAGCTTTTTGAAGCTTATTTCTTCACCTTAGGTGATATGTAGGATTATTGAACTTAGATTGCCTTTTGAAATAAACTTTATTTCAGTCATTCCTTTCCTCCGTCCGGACTTTGAAGGTAAGGCCTTGTTCTAGGGAACATCCTCAGGGCCATACACAACAGCAGGAGTTCCAGATGAGTCAGGGGCTAACTGGGGGATAATTTGTCCTGTATAACTAAGACCATATGATTCAATTTCATGGGCTTGTTAGTTAATTTGTTTATTATTATCTATCAATGAGTTGTGTTTATTTTTCACCTTAGAGCCTGGAATGCTTCCTTTTTAAAAAAATATTTAATTTTTTTTTACATGCACTCCTAGATCAACCATACTTCTCAAAACCTACAGTAGTCTTTCTAGGTGTTTCTTCTCTGAATTTTGTACTCTGGTGAAAAATTTTATGTCATATTATTATTTAGCTATCTTGGCACTTTTCTACCTTTAACCTCTATAGTTTTTAGTATCTTTGTTTATTGCTGTTGTCTTTCAATTTACCAAATTTTCTGTAAATAAGATTACTTTAACATGCTAAGAGATTTAAAAAGTGCTGTTTCTTTTTTTCTTTTTTTAAATATGTGTTAAACTATTTTTTAAAATTTATTTATCTTTAGAGAGAAAGGGAAGGAGAGAGGGAGAGAAATATCAATGTGTGGTTGCCTCTTATGTGTCCCCTTCTGGGAACTGGCCTGCAACCCAGGCATGTGCCCTGACTGGGAATCAAACCTCGATCCTCTGGTTCACAGGTCCACCACGCTCAATCCAGTGAGCTACGCCAGCCAGGGCTAAAAAGTGCTGTTTCTTAACATTCTTTTATTATATTTTAGAATTAGTTGATATACTATCTATCCTAATGAGGTAGATATAATTTAGTGATTAAGATCTTTGGAACTAGACTAGCATTCAAATTCCAGCTGAGAGACTACTAGCTGTATATCCTTCAGCAAGTTACGCTTCCTCAAAGAACCAGCTTCTTCACCTGTAAGATGGTGGTAATAATAGCTGGTAATAAGCTGGAGGAGTATTTGGCTGGTGTTTGGCACAGAGTAAGAATTGGGTAATAATTGTGGTTGTTTTTATTATTAATCCAATAAGCTAGGCCTGGTAGGAATTATAATAAGCTATGTCAATTATTCAAGAGCTAGTTTGCAATTTCCCCTTAATAACAGTAATGGTAAGCTGAGGTACATTAATATATGTTCAGAATGGCATCCAGTATATCTCGAGCCAGTTTATATATGGAAACTGTATCTATAGTTGCTTCCACTGAGATATAAACAAATTTTTGTATCCACAAAATTGCACTTATTTTTAGGGCACTGGTGTCAACAGCCACCTCTTCAAAAAATTATTTCTTTTGATCCATTTAGTAACTTGATCCCAGCTGCATAAAAATAGACTTGCAGCATTTCATTTTTCTACAGACTGCTGATGGCTGCATTCCATAACTTAAGAAATCTGTCAAAAGGGAGCTTCTGAAACTCAGAAGCTTTTACAGAAACTTGTTGCATTTGCTAGCATTCAAACTAGAATTACTTGCAATTCACAAAACGTGGCTTTAAAGAATATGGCTTCAAAATACGGCACATGATTTTTAACTCTTCATGAGATATTGACCATTACAATCTTTATAACATAAAAGTTACCATGTGATCAGTATAATCACATAGTTTTAGGGAGACTTTAGTATTTTCTGTTCACTCAAATGGGGTTGATCACTCAAAGAAGGACAATGTGCTCAGGCATGCTATGTATTTACGGGTGTTGTAGTTTAATAGCAGCCACAGCAAAAACATTTACAGTAGTGAATGCACTGGCTAATTGGCAAAAACCCTCCAGCTATTCCACTCACATCTCTAAGTTTTCTTCTAGAGATTGGCATTTTAGTGTGGAATTCGGGTGCTTTATTATTATTATTTAACTTTAATCAATGAACATATCAACCAAAAATAAAGAGACCAGGCAAGTAAAGAGCATCCAGATGAATCTATAAACCACTTCTAACAATTATATGATGGGCAAATACTGATTTATCCATTAGCTCTTCCGTCTCTACCCTTCAACTGGATTATTTTGAAGCAAACCCAGGATACTGCTTTATTTACCTCCAAATACTCAATATAAGTGTTTAAAACACGTGAACTAAATAAAATATGACCACAATAACTATGATACTATAGCCAAGACCTAGAAATGTCTTGAAGATGGTCCTTCCAGAATGTTTTACTCCCCCAGATTCTCAAAGAACAATTCAAAATGTGTGCCTACATTTTTTCAGTGCAAAACTCTCTAGAAAATGGAGTTCAGTGACCCAGCATAGACTTGAGGATTAAGTGAAATCTCCCTCACAAATCTAGATCTTTATCACTATTACTCTTAAATCTGTCTGCAGGTGAGAGTGTAAGGTCTAGGGAAGAATTTAATTTACTTAGTCATTCAGCTGTCAGGAGTGGAAGAGGAAAATCAACAATTTCCATCCTGATCTCAGGGCCTTTACCTAAATCTGAGGCAGAAAAAGACCTTTGACCTAACTCCTTAGGGTGCCTTGTGGCTCACCCGGAGCCAAGCAGAGGAAGATTTACCATAAGGAAGAGTATATACTCAGGAGCCTTATCTACTACTCGAGTATACACTCATACTTGTTAAGATATTATAGTAAAGATTCAAGGGTAATTAGATTAATTAGTTCTGTTTGGTACAGTAGTGTGCAAAGTTGTTGGGGGGTGCTAATAGGTGTCTTCAAAATGAGAGGGTCTTGGCTCCTGAAATGTGTAATTTGCAGAAGGAGTCACATAGAAGCAGATATGGTAGGAGATGTTTCTGAAATGTATTTAGCTGTTGGTATTTTATCTTCACTGAGCATTTGGTAAAGCAGCGTTCCTCATAACAAGTAGTCTTGGGGGAATGTTTGTGTAGAAAATCAATATATGAATGGGGAGAGGGACTGAATTTTTCATCTTGTCCATTTATTAAGTTTAAATTATTTGCATGATTGTTGCTTTATTACTGAAGTTTGTGCTGTGAGTATACATTGCAAGAAATTTTAGTTTTTGGAAATTTTAAACCATGCAAACTTAAAGAGATTTTTTCTAACACTTGAAATGAAAAAGCTTTATGCTCTAAGTCATCCTTGCTCTACTCATTTTATAAATCTGAGAAGCTACATTCTTTGTTTTTGACTCACCCTGTGGGAAAAGTGCTAGATGTTTCATATAAGAGTATCTAAAATAAGAGCATGTAATGTGTCTCTTTTGGAAACTGTAACTGTTTTATTTATGTGAACATCATTACTATAAAATTTGGACAGGTAACTATCTGGAGTTGGGTGTGAACTGCCAAGGACATGTCTGCTATTCGGTTGCATTTCAAATGAGAAATCTCAAAATAAAAAAAAAGGCATTAACCCCCAATCTTCCCAGTTAGTAAAATAAATAGCAAAATACTATGATCCACCCTGACCAGGTGCCTCAGTCAGTTGAAGCATCATCCAGTACACCAAAAGTTTGCAGGCTTGATTCCTGGTTGGGGAACATACCTAGGTTGCAAGTTGGATCTCTGGTTGGGGTGCTTATGGGAAGCAACCGATCAGTGTTTCTCTCTCATATCAATGTTTCTCTCCCTCTTGCTCTCTCTCTCTCTCTCTGAAAAGTCAGTAAAATATATCCTTGGGTGAGGAGTAAAAAAAATGAAAAGAAAAATACTATGATTCTCCTGGCAAAAAAATAAAAATAAAAACAAAATACCCACCAGAAAGAACTAGGCATGGAATACTCAGATAACAAGTGGATCATTGTTTTCAGTGTTGGGCTATATGTCTATTAGAGATGATTGTTATTTTAGTGCATAAAAATAATTTTATTGTTTAATTTTTAAATGTTTTCCATCATCATTTATCCTACCTATCTCCTCTTCTACCTCCCCCCACACTTCTTTCCTGCTATGAGTTTTTGCTTTTTCCTTAATCCATTTACCTTTTTAGCCCAATCCCCTAACCTCCCTTCCCTCTGACTGCTGTCAGTCTTTTGTCTGTTTCTGAGTCTCTTTCTATTTTGTTAGTGTATTTTGTTTATTATAGCCTACGTACAAGTGAAATCATATGGTACTTGTCTTTTTCTGACTGGCTTACTTCACTTAGCATATGTTCTCCAGGTCCATCCGTACTGTCACAAAGGATAGGATTTCCTTCTTTTTTTTTTTTTACTTCCGCATAGTAGTCATAGTATTTTATTGTGTGAATATAGCACAGCTTTTTTACCCACTTACAAACTGAAATGTGCTTCTTTCAGCTCTAAATGTTAATGAGTCTAGAAAGGCAACTAGAATACTGAGCAATCTTGTCTTTTCTGACCGAGGAAGAATAGGTTCAAGGGAATAGAACAGTTATTCTTGGTAGGTGAAAATGGGGCTTTTTCTTTTCTCTTTTCATGGTTCGGAAAGGTACAACTTGACCTTTGTGAGAACGTATAGGGAGGAAAGTGTACAGAGATAGTAATACCGTACTAATAATGATTAGAGCTTGGAGCCATGCTAATGTGAGAAGTAGTGAATTATCAGTTATCTGGAGTTCTCAGGTAGAGGTCGCATATTATTCATCAGAAATAGTATCTAAGCATAACATTGGCTGGATGTTTGGATTGCATAACTTTTAACTCTTCCTTCTTTGGTTCTGAAAATATTTTATAAATGACTGTTCCAACATTGGCTATCCCAGCTACATTGAGGAACACATTTTGAGACTGATAAAATTAGGGATTCTTCCTATAAAAATCCAGATGCACACACACAATTTGCATACAATTTTAAAGGTTCTTAGTCCTTCAAGCTTATTCATGAATCCCCATAATGTAATTAACTTTGAACCTCTTAGTAAATCATAGAACCCTCATAATTTAAGAGGAGTGATTAGAAATTTTTATGTATATAGATCCTTGTACTCTAAACATAATAAAATGATAAAGTGTTTGATTTTTCTGTCAGAAAGCAATTCTTGCATGTAACACCCATTCTCAGTAGGGGCGAATGGAAATGGAGAGCAGGGGTCTTCTCCCATTCAAAAAAATAATAATCCCAAAGAATGCATGCAATAAAGCCTCATTTTCTTGGTGGTTTGGACATAATAAAAACGTTTTTGCGTCTCAGTTTTCAAGTTTGCCTTTTGGATATTTGTAGTAAGGAAACAAGAGCACAGAAGGTTTGTGTGGGAGTTAGACCTGAGGGAAGGATGAGGCGTGCCTTTTGTAATAAAAGCTAGTCGAAAGGCACGGGTGACTAGAGAATCTATTTTACAGCTCAGTGACACTGCCCGTAATGGATAAAGATCATTGCAGAGTTGATCCACGTGAAGTAATTATACATACATACATATGCAAACATTTGTGCATATAGAAATGAAAATCATTTCCTTTCAATCAATTTTAAGAGGAGAAATAGGGATTAATACTTCCTTACTATGACAATACACGTGTGTTATATGCTAGTTGTTCCTGGCATGGTCTTCAATCCACACAGACGATCTTTAGTAATTTTGGAATTTTTATACAGGTTAATTTGAAGTGTTAGCAAGAGTAGAGCAAAGGAATTAAATAGAAAGGATTAAATAGAAACTGCGTTAATACTTTCGGATTCTGGTCCATCAAGGTAAGGGACTTTTTTTAATGACCACGTTCCCACTATGCCTCCCAACCATAAATACATCTTTTTTTCTGTTCCTCTTCCTCCACATTTCTTTCTCCTCATCATAAACAATTATTTATAGTACATTCTAGATAGTGCCTAGTGTTATAGGAAAAAAAATTAAGGAGACACAAAGAACCACCTCACCTGAGCAGGACATGAATCCTGAAGGCCTTTGCTATCTAATGACAGACAGAGGAGTTCCTCAGCAAATCAGTATGTCTTTGTTTCTCATAAACACATACGGGCTTGCCAGTAGCATCGCCTTAACAGCAGCACCAGACATTCATGAGCACCTTCTCTGTGCAAGGCCCTAGGCTGGCAAATATTTCATATTTGTGAGCAGTGGTGTTGTCCATTCTCTTATTCAGAATGCAGATTCCTGAACATATCCCCAGAAATGCAGTAAGTCTAGGGTGAAGTACAGTTTTAAATCATGGTTTCATGGGAAGGTGCTGTAAGAGGTCAGCAGTCTGCATTTTGAAAGAAACACTGCTTATAAAATGGAAAATCAGAGCCACACGCAATGTGGGTCCTACCTCGGTGTGGCTGTAGTGTACCTGGAGAGACATGTCTGCATTCAGAGTTGCAATACAGTCCACAGTGGACAAAACTTTGTCAAGTAAATGGTGCTGAAAATAAGTGAAGGAAGTAGGAGAGTGGACAAGGAAGTCTTCATAGAAGAGGTAGAAAGTGAACAGACTCTTCAATAAATGGAATATATACTTTTTTTATCAGGAGGCAGGTATATTTTTGCTTATTAATGATGCCATTATTCATGGTATGCCTTCATCTGGCCTTTGATCTACATTCTCTAATTTGCTCAGCTCCTATCATGACCTCCTATCCACTGTGATTCTATGATCCTCCCCAACTCTCCTCCACTCCAACACCCAGAGGTGAAGATCGTGATTGGTCTGTGTATTTTTAGGAAACATCAGAGCTTTCAGAAATGGGCAGGACAGGATGCTGGTCACCACTTCAAGTAGCAACTCCTGTGGGAGCTACAGGTCAGTGGTTGCTTCGGTACTACCCACTATAGAAATGCTGATTAGCTTCAGACAGGTGGCTGTTTGAGAACCTTGGTGATGTTGTAGAGGGGAATTATCATCAGAAATCATAAAAAAATGAAACCTGGCTACTTTTTTCAGATTAAAAGTGCATAAGGCTGCTATGCATCAGTTTTACTATAATAGAGAAGACACGAAACATCATGCTATTTTAATTTATTTGAGCCCATTTACTTGGAATGGTAAGATTTGTTTAACAGCCTGCGAGATTTATCCAGGTAATTTTTCATAAAGAGATAGGAATTCAACTCTAATTTGAGTACTGATAAAACTCTTTTTGCTCATGACCAAATAGAATGAGCAAAATAAACTTAGAAATCAATAATTTGGATGGTACAGTAAACTGCAGAAGAGTCTAATGGAGAATACGTAGAATATACATAATGTACAATAAATGTCTGTTTACATGTGCTCTATACCCTCTTGTCTGCAGCTGCTGTAATTTACCACGTACCTTTTTCTCAGATCATTATGATCTTGCACTTCTATAATAATCAATGAAGTCCTTCTCTTCCCCTGTTTTAGATTGTTTGTTTTTAGGCTTCCAAACTGGTGGCCATGTATTCTTAGATTTTTAATGTTAGAATTATTTTATTTATTTTATATATGTTATGGTACTCCCTACCCTCACCCCTTTCTGGGTGATAAACATGAGTCTGCTTTCCTGTGGATAGTTACCTAACTCCACAAGAAGGTTACTTGGGGTGCATTGCTTGCCCAGCCAGAGTACACCCAGATACATCAGAGGTGGTCTTTATGTTCCTTCCCTACAATTCTTACATAGGAACATACATTCAGTTTCCTTGGCTGACAATTTGGCTTAAAACTCTTTATTATTTTTCACACATTGTAGAAATATCCACAGGCAACATCTCAGGACAGGGGAATAACCAGAAATTACCTTGTGGAAATGCAGATTAGTCCTAAATCCTCACTTTCTAACAGGTTCTTTGTGGAACCTTCTTTGATGTTCAGTGCTAATACCTGCTTTCCTATTAATCTGTTTCCCACTATTGGTCTTTCCTCCAGTTACAAAACCATGAAAGGATAAGCTTCTTTTTCTTCTCTATGAAAACCCTTCAAGTATTTGAGAATGTCTATAATATCTCCTTAGCGTCTGCCACTCCTGACTGAATATGGCCCTGCTGAGCAGGGAGGTCATTCTCATGTTTGTCAATGTATCTTTTAAATCAGAGCACCCTGTATATTAAACCATACCTGATATGTGTCTTAGATAAAGTTCAGAAAAGTGAACTGCATATTAGAATTCAATTTATATAAATATATGTGCATATTTTAACAGTTGCATCAAACTGTTGTCTATTATTACATTTTTCTTTTCAGTGAAAATCTCCTGCTTCTGTTTTGCACTGAGGGCAATAGAAGCAGGTCTCCCACCCTGTGCTTCTGTTATTGATCTTCTCAAACCTACATGTAGGATTTTATGTTTACACTTGTTAATTTTTCCTGCTCTAAAGCATACATAGTCTGATGAAGAGGATGCCCTGGCAGTTGAAAACGTGTTTTATGAGCTGTAAAATGATTTAAAAATTTTTTACTCCTCTGAGGCCTCTGGAGTTTTCCTAGTAATTTTTATTTTCATTTGCATGAACAACATACATGTGGGGAAAAAACAAGTCCAACTTTACATTTTTATCTGGGCCTTTGAGGAAGGACTGCAGAAAGCAATGACAAAGACATCCTTTGGTAGGCAATACTACTATTGATCTAATGCCACAGTGGTTTTCTGGCTGCCCGAGTCAACAACTTGTTGCTAATATGCATTTAATCATGGTGTGGTACCCAAGAGTTAGGGCAATTGAAACTCTT
Source organism: Carollia perspicillata (assembly GCA_004027735.1). NCBI lineage: Eukaryota > Metazoa > Chordata > Mammalia > Chiroptera > Phyllostomidae > Carollia > Carollia perspicillata. Next base: position 19,007 of record PVKM010005863.1, on the reverse strand, counting down.
TAGACAGGTAATTGCATGTGTACATCAAAGTTAATAGTGGCCTTGCAGAATGACAGAATATTAAATGCAAGGGAATTGTTTAGATCAATATTTGTTCCTTAAAAACTTTACAAACAGCCCTTGCCAAATAGGTGGTGAGCACCTGGTCAATAAGCATGTCTGAGTTGTGCACGCTGCTGCTTTGAAGCGAAGTATGAAACTTACTCAAAGGTGTTGTCTTCTTGTTTAAGGGCCTTGGGAAGTCTTAGTTTCCAATTATTATCTTTAATTGGACCCCTGTATTAAAGCAATTAACTTTGTTAAGTGCATGTGGTTCTGAAGGAACCCAGAGCATATCCTGACTCTTGAAATTCTCAGCTCTGGGGCAATGTTTTCTACTTTCTTTAAGGATAAATATGTCCCCTGAGCCCAGAGTGGCTGACTTACTCACTTGAGTAATCATCCTTCAAAAATTAGTTATATATTAGGTATGTATTTAGCTTCCAAAGACTGATAACATGACTGGCGTTGGGTTAAGCAGAAGATAGTTTTATTTTTAAATTTAACAAGAAGTCTTGAGGTAGATGATACAGGGCTAGTGTAACTACACAAGAGAACATTAGGTATTTAGGGTCCTTCTGTCTTCTTGCTTCACCATTCATAGAGTGTGTTGGAACGTGTGGTCTCACAATATGTATCTCCTATTGGCATCGACTACATTTTTGGCAGAAAGAATAAGGTTTTTAGCAAAAAGGCAGAAGGAGCATGCTGTCCAAATATGTCTTTTTAAAAAAGAACCTTTTCCAGTGACTTCCATCTACATTTCTTTAAGATTAACTGGGTCACAAGGGCACTCTGACTTTAAAGAAGTTTGAAAAAGCCACCCTAAGCACTTTATTCAACACTCCTCAATAATAATAATAATTAATAATGGTTATAATAATAATAGGTTCAATTTATTGGGGAAAAGGCAGAATAGTTATTGAATACAAAACTAGAAGCTATCTGTCACAACTGCCTTTCTAGATTGATAGCTTGACCTATTAACCAAAGACTGAGGTGACTCTCCCCCAAAAATTCAACTGAGCAGTCAAGGATTATTTAAAATTATATTTTATTAATTATGCTATTACAGTTGTCCAATTTTTCCTGCTTTGCTCCCCTCCACCCAGCACCACCCCCCCATCCCTCAGGCAATCCCCACACCATTTTTCATGTCCGTGGGTCATGTGTATAAGTTCTTTGGCTACACCATTTCCTATACCGTACTTGACACACCGTGGCTATTTTGTAATTACTTATTGGTACATCTTAATCCCCTCACCCATTCCCTCACACTCACCTCCCATCTGGCAACCATCAAAACACTCTCTGTATCCATTCTTCTATCTCTGTCTGTTCTTGTTTCCTTAGTTTATTTTTTAGATTAAATTATTTATAGATATACATTTTTGCCATTTTATTGTTCATAGTTTTGATCTTATTTTTCTTAAATAAGTGCCTTTAACATTTCATATAATGATGGTTTGGTAATGATGAACTCCTTTAGATTTTTCTTGTCTGGGAAGCTCTTTATCTATCTTTGAATTCTAAATGACATCTTTGCTGGGTAAAGCAATCTTGGCTGTATGTTCCCACTTTTCATGACTTGGAATATTTCTTGCCCATTCCTTCTAGCCTGCAAGGTTTCTTTTGACATTCTTATGGGAACTCCCCTGTGTGTAATTAACTTCTTTTCTCTTGTTGCTTTTAAGATTCTCTCTTTATCTTTAACCTGTGGTATTTTAATTGTGATATGTCTTGGAGTGGGCCTCTTTGCCTTCATCTTGTTTGGGACTCTCTGTACTTCCTGGACTTGCATGTCTATTTCCTTCACCAAATTAGGGAAGTTTTCTTTCCCTATTTTTTAAAATAGATTCCCAGTTTCTTGCTCTTTCTCTTCTCCTTCTGACACCCCTATTATGAGAATGTTGGAGTGCTTGACGTTGTTCCAGAGACTGCTTATATTGTCCTTGGGTTTTTTGGATTCTTATTTCTTCTTGTTGTTCTGATTGGTTGTTTTTCGCTACCTTATCTTCCAAATCATTTATTAATTCTCAGCATCACCCACTGTACTGTTGTTTCCCTGTAAATTTGTTCTTTATCTCAATTATTGTGTCCTTCATTTCTGACTGTATCATTTTTATGCTATTGAGGTCCTCACTAAGTTACTTGAGTGTCCTTATAACCAGTGTTTTGAACTGTGCATCTGATAGATTGCTTATCTCCATTTTGTTTAGTTCTTTTTCTGGTGTTTTGATCTGTTCTTTTATTTGCGCCATGTTTCTTTGTCTCCTCAATTTGGCAGCCTCTTCATGTTTGTTTCTATGTATTATGCAGAGCTGCTATGATTCCCTGTCTCGGTAGTGTGGACTAACGTATAGGTATCTTATAGGGTCCAGTGGCACAGCCTGCCCTATCACCCAAGTTGGATGCTCAAGGTGTGTCATTTGTGTGGGCTGAGTACACCCTCCTCTTGTAGTTCAGCCTTAGTTGCTGTTGGCAGATCAATGGGTGGGATTTACCCAGGCCAGTCAGCTGCAAGGATTGGCTGTGACCACTTAGCACCAACCTCCACCCTCCATGGAGGATCAGCTGTGCAGGGGAAGGGTGGGGGTGCTTTATTGTGGTCTGTAGCTGTCCACTGGGTGTGCAGGCTCTCGAGTTTCCTCGGTGGTACCGGCCATGCTCACCCCCCACCTGTGTTCCTCCCAAGGCCACCCTTCATGACCTAAAAAGCAACCTGAGATGGCTCCTACTTGTGCTGTGTTTGGACATTACTTGGCAAATCCAAGCTGTAAATAGAGGCTGGTTACTGGTAGTGCCCTACATGTGGCCACTTAGCAAGAGGTATGGGGTCCAGGATCTTACTGAGGCCAGCTGTTGCTTGTTTGATAGGATTTAAGAAGTTATTAAGCATGAGCCAAGACTAGCCATTCATATGGAAAAGTCCCTGTTAACAGTTTGGGTGGACCTGTAAGTTGGGTGGGACAGAGTCTCAGGAAATCTCCAGGGCAGAGCGAACAGTGTTAGCCAGGTTGATGGAATCTCAGATATGTCACCTGCCTGCCAGCTCTGTGACTCTTTGTGGGGGGGGCTCAGAAAAGGGGCAATGGCCTGAGCCCTCCTTTTTGTCTGGGAGAAAGCTGTCCCCCAGCTTTCTCCATGAGTTCAGACACTTCAGTTCCTCCCTTTATGCTACTGGTGCCTTTCACGCTGCTATTCCAGTGCTGTAGCTCAGAAGGAGAGAGTCTGAGTAAGTCAATGCATGGATTCTTTAAGGGGAACTGCTTGGGATTCTAACAGTATCTTCCATGGACTGAATCCCTACCAGTTTTTGCAGCCAGAAGTCATGGGGACTTATCTTCCCAGTACTGGAACCCTGGTCTGGGGGGCCTTGTGTGGGGATGGGGCTCTCAATTCCCAAGATAGCCATCCCTAATTTATCCAACACACGTGGATGTAGGACCAGCCCATTCTACATCTCCATGCCTCCTACCAGTCTGGATGTAGTTTCTTTAATTCTGTTGTCGTCAGACTTCCATTCAACTCAATTTCTAACACCTCTGAGTAATGGTTCTTCTATATTTTCACTGTAATTTTTATGTGGTTGTGCAAGGAGGCAAGCCACTTTCACCTATGCCACCACCTTGACTGGAACTCTTAGTCACTGATTTTTAAAATGCATCTTGTTATTCCTAAAAAGATACTCTTTAGTAAGTCATTGGAAGCTATCGAATTCTTTAGTACCAGCTCTGAGTCTTCCTACAGATCATATTTTTATACTATTTTATATGGGAAGTCACAACGTAGTTTCCATTCTTCGACCTGTCAGCAATCCAACTCTTGATTTTTTTAATGCCCAGTCTTGGAAACCCATTGAATTCAAACTACATTTACTCAACTAACCTTTTCCTATTATTTTATTATTGGATTGAGAAATTTACTTTGGGTGGCAAGGATGTCAACCATTGCTTCAAAACTGGCTTATTTCAGCCCTACTGAACAACTTCAAACTTCTCCTAAGATTATTTGGTTTTAACAGTCAAATTTTATTCTACTGAGTTGCGGATCTGTATTCTTCTAATTTTGTTTCTGTGTGTAGTCTTCTCACTCTCTTTAATTTTCACAAATAACTTCTTTGTTTGTGCGATAGATTATTTCACCATGTTTAGAGACTATTGCTCCAGTTACGTACGCAACAGGAAATATCGGCCATGTTAATATACCGGTTTCCTTGCTCTCAATGTCTCTATATAGGCTATGGAGTTAAAAATGCCTTCATATCATCACTATTTTAACAAACTGGAAAAAAGTACAATTAAAATAAAAGATGGAGCTTTATCCACTAATCAACCACTGCAGCTCAGTTATAGTTAACAGTGAGAAGGGCAGGACTCTAGACAGATAAAACCAGACAACTGAGGGATAAATTGGAACAAATTATTAGATCCTGTCACAACCTTATTTAGAAATGGGGACTTTTAGTTTTTAATTATATGACATAGGAAATATGCAACTTCCTCAAACAGGAGTCACATAATAAAAAAACCTGAAAAAGCGGGCTGTGAAAAGAGGCTCATGATTTTCCCCACCCACATTTTATACATGCAAACACTATTTGCCTATACTGTTTAAGAGTATGAGTTTCTTTTTATGGAATATAAATACACTTTCAATTGATTAGGATTTTCACATGGATGTTCCAGAGCAGTTTCAATACAGATTTTCTCAAATCTGAATGTAATACTGATTGATGGTATTGGTTAATATTGTTGTGAACCTAAAAAATAAGGCAAATATTTGCTGAAATTTACATAGTTTTCAATTTTCTAATGCTAGCAAATACAAGTTGCTTCAAAATAAAAATCACTTATATTTTTCCTAAAATAAAAAGGAAAAAAGGCTCCCATAAGCAGTTCAGACTGTAACTCATTGAGCTAATGATCTTTGCTTCTGTGGCCATTCTGTTTTGTTTTGTTCTCCCCCACTCCCTCCTACCCCCTGTGCTGTGTAAAGGTTTGCTCAAAGTAGTACGGCACAAAGGAGAGGCGCTTTTTTCTTTTTAATTTTAATCTCTTCCATTGGTTGGCTGAGAGGGTATGTGTTTGGGGGTCTCATGCAGTTTCTCTAGAGACTCTTTATGTAAATTGAAGAAAATCAGTATTACGTAAAGAAATAACGAAAACTTTGATTTAACAGTACAAAAGAGGGTACTGTCTAATCCCTCAAGTAGGAAATTGCTTTTCTTCATGATCCACTGCTTTCATACTGTGTTTGGCTGCTACTGAGGAAGGAGGGCAGGCCCACCTTTGCTCTTCTTCTGCCATGTCTGTTTTCTCGCCTCTGTTAAATTTGGCAATAAGTAATAGTTGAAGTGAGCAAATTTAAATAATAATAGTAAAATACATGACTGATATGATCTTTAAGCCTCAATTGGATGACTCTGATTATACTGAAGCAGGAGATAATTTACATGGGGACCTGAAATGAGAAATCAAAAATTTGGCGTAGTGTAGCAACTGGAATGCAACTTATCTGTCATTCTTTGATACGCTGCTGTAACTGTGCGATGGAATGGGACAGCACATTCTCCAAAATTGGGGATTTTTTTTTAGGTAGACAGGTTTTTCTGTGAGAAGTTTTAAATTTTTTCTTTGACAAATGACAGATCAAAATATTCTCAATATGAAGGGATACTGATTATGTTGGAATTAATCTTCTATTAGCCATTAAAGTTTCCATTTTTCACCACAATTTAAGTTGGTGTTTGCTGTGCTATGAAGTAGCATTATTTTAAAGCAAACCACAGTGTACTGGACCAAAACAGTTCCATTCTAAATATTTGGCTCCTAAATTTTATTAATGAGTAAAATTTTACATTGCACATCAAATAAAAAGCTTTCTTTGTCCTTAAAAATTAGAAAATCAAATCTAGTTTACATTATTTAAAGGTAATGGTCAGTGAGACACTTGTTTCTTCTCTCCATTTGTCTATAAAATATTAAGCCTAGAAATGTTTCTTGTATCTCTTTGATTATGTACCTAGAGCAATCTAAGGGTAAACCTGTTCATTGGAAAATAATATATGAATCAGTCATCAGGTGTGCATTAAAAAAATCATCAGATATACTTTGTTCCAATACCTATCATGTGTTAAATATTGAGGACCACACCATATGCTTAATGAAGGCTTCATTAGGAAGATATTAGTAGAGTAATTCTACTTCCTGTGTGGTTTCTTTTATTTAGAATACAATCAGGTAAATTTATTAGTTTGCAGATATAATGTTTTCTACTGTACCTCCATACAACCATGAACAATTCCACAGAGGTCTACAGATCTACTAAGACCTGTCAAGATAAGCACACAGTTTTCTAGGGGAATCATCTCAGCAATAGAACAGAGAAAATCTGGGGAAAATAATTCTTTCTTGAAAGAAACGGAAGGCAAAAACAAAAAAAAACGCCCACTGATTAATGATTTTTCAAAATGCCTCTGAGGTGAAATATTTTTTTACAAGTATCAAAAATATAATCTATTTTTAAGAATAAATGTTTTTAACATAAGTATTCGTTTTGATATACTCTAAGAGATTTGAGCTATGTAAAATGATCACGCAATTTGAATTGAGCCACTGAAAGTTCCTCTGACACCTAGAGCTTAATCTTCCTGTATCCATGCTAGCACAAATATATTAGATTATAAGTTTTGCTATAGGTATATTATTTGAATGGTTATACTTAAAATGGTGCCAGTATTTCCATTATAAAACCCTATTTTCAAGGATTTATAAGTTCGCTCTAAATGTTTGCTCTGCAATTCAACTGGGCAGCAAGCATCTTTGATATTTTTTTTCTTTTACACAGTATGAGAAAGAAAGACATCTGTTTATAACCTAAGTAGAAAAATATGACAATGAATTCCATTACTCTTCATAACCATTTTTTTCACATTCAAATTAATGTTCAGCCAAAATTTATTATATGTTTTAGGCACTGAAAGAACTAAGCAAACACCTTCAAGAATAAGTTAAAGAAGATTTGTTTCCTTTGTTGGTTTTGGCTGGTTATTTGAAATTCCTAAACACAGACATATAGTTAAGCAGTTGCTTTGATATTTTATTAATTCAGCACAATAGTAATGTAAATGTGTTATTACATATCTTGGGTATTTTTAAAAGATATTTGTTAATAGTTTCTAGTTGAGAAAGCAGCAATTAATTGACAACTCAGAACATTTTCCAACAGAGAGATATGTGGTAAAATTGAGTGGGAAATTAAGAGGAGGGAAGGAAAAAAAGACAGTTTTTATAGAAGGAATAATATGAACAATGGCAAAAAATAAAGGGGTGTATAATATCTAAGAAAGAGAGAAGTTCATGTGGCTAGAAGTTAGGAAGTTTGGGGAAAAGTGGAAGAAGTCGAGGTGAAGATAGATAAAACAAGAAAGGCAGCACAGAAGCCAGTGTTGAAGGGATTGATATGCTGAGCTAAAGAACTTTTACTTGACATGCAAATCAGATCTTTGTAGTGGGATAGTCACAGCAACTTCGCTCTAGTGCTAACATCAAACTATAATTCTGACAGAAATGTGTAATCTAATATATTTGTCCTGCATTGGATGGGGATTAGATTACAGACCCTAGATAAACCTATTTGGAGATTTGATTCAGATTACATGAGGAAATCCCTTTCGCTGCCTTCAAGTGGCACTATGTGTTCTAGAACATATATTGATAAAGTTCAAATTGGTTTATGTTCTAAGTGGTTAGGCATTCAAGAAATAGAACTCATATGCATGATTTCTGATTCCTAACTTAAATATCTGTATTTACTAGGGAATGTGAAAAGGATGTCTTGTGTTTTTTTTATCACTCTGAACTTGGCTTATGGGCATCCTTCCATTCCCAATGTTTCTTTTTTTCTGTAGTGATGGACATGTATAATAGAGTATGCTGGTGCACACAGGTTGTATAAAGGTACATACATCTTAGGTTGTCAGTTTATGACACTGAACCTTCCTATAGCTGATGCTGATCAGACTGGAGGCCTGATATAGCAAGACCTGAAAGAGGTTTTTTTTGTTTGTTTTGTTTTGTGTTGTTTTGTTTTATTTGTTTATGATGATTATTTGGATGGCCAGTATTAGGTTTTATATGGAAACAAGCATTCTCGTTGATTCTAATTTATTTTCTCTATACCTAAAAAAATCACAAGGAAAGAAATAATTCATTCTAAAAAATAAGTAAATAAGCATATGTGTGTGTGTGTGTATAGTCTACCCAGAAGGTATCCTGCCTCATAATGTGAAAAATAGAAGCATTTACTGGAGAAGATACAAGCTACAAGAAACATTGTGCATAGAACAATGATGCCTCCGTCCCCTTCAAAGTAGGCACCTTGGGACTTCACACAGTTCTCCCAGTTACCATCGGCTGTTCCATTGTATTTTCCTGAATCATTGATGGTCTAATATCTCTTCCTTTTCAAAGGCGATTTTAGTTTTGGGAAAAGCTGGAAGTCACAGGGTGCCAAATCTAGGCTGTAGTGATGCTGAGTCACCTGGGTGATTTAATGTTTCTCAAAAAAACTCTGCACGAGATGTGATGCATGAGTGGGTGTGTTGTGATGACGAATCTGCCAATCACCAGTTGGCCTTCTGGTCATCTGAATAGATTCCTCAGAGGAATGTTCAAACATAATGCAAAATTTCATGCAGATTTGTTGCTGTGCTTGTTCAGTCATTTTGAATGTGACGGCCACACAGTACACATGCTCACTCAAGAGTGTCTGCAGCCCCCACTGACTAGGACAGTGAAGTCATCATTGTTCATGTAGATGCATTCCAGTGCATTCGTCTTGCCTACCTGGCTACATCCATATTGTGCAAACTGTTCTTGTTATATTAACAGTGGTTGGACTTTTTCTGGTCAGACTATATATATGTATACAACATGTATTTTATTTATTTATTTATTTATACATATATGCATGTATGTGTGTATATGTGTGTATGCACACATACACTATGTATCAGACACTATTCTAAATGTTTTATATGTATCAACTCATTTAATCCTCAAAAACCCTACATCAACTCCTTTTACAGATGGGAAAACTGAGTTTAAATAATCTGCCCAAGGCCACATGGCTGCCAGGTTCATAGTGTCAGACTAGAATACTAGTATAATGCCCCTAGCCACTGACCAGGATAACCAAAGAAGAGCTCAAACACAAAATGTGGGAAGGAAAAGAAAATAGCTTTTTTCCGAGTAAAGGGAATTTATAGTTGCATGGTGTGAGATAAGGACATGTAAGCTGATATGGTATACATGTTGAAGCATTTAAAACATTTTTTAAAGAAGAGATCTGGGAACAGCACTGTTGTCTATGCTAAGCATACTGCTAAGGAGGTGTGAGCACTGGTGAGAAGCTTAATTAGAAAGCTCTCCCTGTATTGGTAATAAAACCTGCATCAAAGACTTTGACATTCAGGAAGAGCAGTGGTTCTAAAACTCTGGTTTCCCTGGGCAAGCAGTATGAGCATCACCTGGGAACTTGTTAGAAATGCAGATTATCAGGCCTTTGTATAGATCTAGGGAATCAAAAGCAAAACAATCCCCGATTTAACAAGCCTTTCTAGTGATTCTCAGGCACACTAAAGTTTGAGCACCACGGATTTAGAGAAACTGAAATGAAACTAAGCAATTATTAGGGAGATGGCCAGACTTCACTATAGACTGACTGAGGAGTGTTAAGAATACGGCTAAATTAAAAATGACAGTACAGCTCGGTATCATTACACCGTTAGCACCCACATATGTGCATATGAATAAATGACAATCACTTATATTTAGTGCTTAATATATTTTAGAAACTGTGTCCATCTCATTATGTGTAGTGTTATAATCATATTACAGATGAGGAAACTGGGGCAAGGGGCTCTTTAACCCAATGTCACATGAATAATGACAATCAACTCAGATTCAAACCCACTGCCTGGCACTGGTCACATGTTCTCCTGCTACATTGTGAACATGTTCCAATCAAAAGAGCAGAACCTGTGCAAGGGTTTGTCAGCAGCACCGTTTCAGTTTAAATAATTGAACAAGCAATATAAGATGACAGTGATTGAAAGGTGGCTTATGGTTGGTTGGTGACCAAACAGTGACCACAACACTTAGAGACGTAATTACAGAGACATCTCCATGACACTTCCTTGGCACTTAGACAGGTAGGACATCATACATGAACATTTTATATAAAAATACATGAGAAAAGATAGAGACCATGAAATACTGTAGCCCTAAACACAGCTAACCTTAATTCAATAAATCCGGTCATGTTTCACAAGTCAAACTGTACACTCAGGCTTTAATTTCACTTGAGCAAGTTGGGTATCACATTGGCTCATGTTGGGTTCTCGCCACTCCCTCTCATTGTTGTATCAGTTCCAGGCAATAGCTAGACTGACTGAATTCACCAAACTAGACCTGTGACTGGATCATGGGTGGCAGGAGATGAACGTGCACTCCAGATAAGTAAATACCTCATAAATAAATCTGACTTTCTGGCAACATTATTACTTCTGTGGGCCTTAAGTTTATCATCTGAATAATAAAGAGATTGCACTATAATATCTCCAGGGAAGCTTTTAGCATTGGCTTTTTTTTTTTCTTTATCTTTTTTTTGTGTTTTACTCAATACTCTGGCTCTTCTAGTCTGATCTTTTCTCAGGATGCCCTCAGGGACCTGCCAGGAACCCAGAAAGGTAACAGGATCAGAGGTTTATCTTTACAACTTCATGGATGACACCCTCTTCTGAGTCTCTTGCTCTTCTGTTTCCTTTCTTTCAGTCCCAGCTCAGAATGTGGGTAGATGGGTATGTGGGATCTGCTTGCCTTTCTCTTTGTGCTGACACTAGTAGAATTGAGAAATGCAAGACTGACACTCTCTTCAGTTTTAATTTTTAAAAAATTGGTGCTGCTCATGGGTTTTAATATACTTTCCCTCTGCTGCTTTTAGCGTCTACTTTTCATTTTAAAAGCCTAATACTGAGCTGTAAGAATGCCCAATTACGCTTAAGAAAAACATGAAAAGGTTGAAAGTGTCTGCCTGACAACCATTCTGTTTCTTGAGGCAGAAGGGATGATTCAGGGAATATGAAAAGCTAATTTGAAATGGCCTGTCCTTTTCCATTTCTCCCCACACTTTCTGTTCCATTCCTTCTCCTCTCTCATTCCATTTCTTTGTTTGATCCCTCTGCCTTCAAAGCCATCTCCCATTTCTTAACATGTTGTTTGACTTAAGCTGCCTGCCTTCTTGTTCATCATAAATCAACTGTGAATGGACCTAGGGCAATTTATGATGCACAGCTATCTGGTTCTTCTGGTAGATCCCAGCAGCCACAGTTGTCAGAGGCAGATAAGGGTTAACCCTATTTCAAGAATTTCTACAAGTACAGGTCATAGTGAATGTAAGGGACAGACCAACTTCTGCTACAAAATCAGACATTTAATTAAGTAGGTGCAAAATCTGATAGCCTGCTCTGGAAGCTTGATGAAGTTCCAGCTCTTAGTTCTTTTGAGTGCTTGAAAAATGATCTTCAAAAACGTTTTTCATGAAGCAAAGATGGCAGTATCTCAGTGGTGGCATCCGGCTCATTGTCTGTCAGGAGCAGGTGACTAGGATCTGTTAGGGTCACTAATAGCACCCATTTCACATGGTCTTGTGATGATAAAGTGAGCTAATACATTTAAATCTATCAGAGCCGTGCCAGTTACAAATGCCTTAGTCTGTATTATTACTATTATTATGACACCATTCCTAACAGTAAAGGGTGAAATGCCTCATATGTTCACATACCCTATTTAAGTAGAAGCAAAGCATTCCTATAAGGTATTTTGGCCTATGCGTGTATTTTGAATATTAATGGTTTTGCCAAAGATAACCCATTTCTAACTTCTATTACACCAATTGACAAGCCACTTATTTTACCAATGATAACCTACTTCTAATATACATTAAATTAATTAGCAAAGCCACATCATGATCAGAGATGATGAGAGCTCAAGGCTTCTCTGCTTCTGGCTTCTGAAGCCAGAAGTCACCTCTGGCTTGTATAATTCTGGCTGAGACACTGGAGCATAAATTTCTGATGAAGGCAACTGACTCTCTTGGGACACAGAATAACACTAGCATACATTTATATCCCATTGTCTATGCTGAAATATTTAAGAGTATATTACAGGGAGCTGGACACCATGTCTCCTACAACCAATTCTTCACTCACCTAAGCACAATTTGTCAAATGCTGCCTCAGTTTCTTTTAAGTAATGCATTTCCAGCCACAAGGACCAACCAGCTCAAGAGACATAAAGAGTGAGCACAAGCTTTATTTGCATCATCCAGGTTAGGCATGTGTTTACTCACAAGACTTTTCTCCACTCTTTGTATAGAGAATCACTCCTTGTTCCACCACATTACAACCATTTATAATAAATATTGCAGCATCAGTATCACAGCATCCACCCTAGAACCTCCTAGGTATTGCAAAGGTGCCCTAGACATCCGCCTGAAACACACTACAGCTACAATTTCTTCTTTCAAGGAAGACATAAATATTTTTTCTTTAGCTCTTGAGACTCTAGTAAAAGTGAGATTTCTGACCTATCCTCTCCCTAACCCTGCCTTTATATCCCAAGGTCCCAGATGATATAAGACAGACAGGGAAGCCTCTTCTTCATTGAAGTCTCTTGGGAAGGTTCACCAGAATCTTCCATCCTTCTGTTTCTATGGCTTTAATTTATACAAACAACCCTGCAAAGCCCCATCCCTATCTTTCCCTATTAATCAAGAGAATAGCAAATACAGTCAATTCTCATTATCCACAGATATGAATTCACCTCCTCGCTAAAATTTGTAACCCCCCAAATTAACACCCATGGCACTGTGCTGGTTGTTAACAGACGTGCCCAGAGTGGCAAATGCATTTGAGTCCCCGACGCCCATGCCCTCCACTGAAGTCAATCAAGGCAACACTCTGCCTTGTTGTTTGAGTGTTTGTACTATAAACAAGTGGCCTTTTTGTGGTATATTTAGTGGCCCTTTTTCATGATTTTTCTGTTTAAAATGGCTGCTAAACATAGCGCTAACATTCCTAAGGACAAGGTGGCTGTGACATGCCTTACAGAGAAAATAGGTATTAGGTAAGCTTCATTCAGGCTTGAGGAATGTTGGTGTCAGCTGTGAGTTCAGTGTTAATGAATCAAGAGTCTATATATTAAATATGTCTTTAAACAAAGAAACACATAAAACAAGATTATATATTGATCAGTTGATAAAAATGTTGAGACCAGAGGCTTGTAGAAACCTAACCCCCTAGGAACATTCGTTCAGTATTTGCTAACTCAGTGTTCCCAGTGACTGTATAGACCATAACTACTGGGAATAATGAGAATTAACTGTATGTTCTAAGAGATGAACTTATATTTCACAAGATGCTGGGCACTAGAGGGAGTGGAAATGAAGATTAGACTCCCATTCAGAAATTCATCTCGCTGGGGAGGGGAGGACAGGTTAACACCATATATGAGGATTTGGGAGAATGATGAAGCGCTGTACATTTCCTATAGATGGAAGGAACTGAGTGAATCGGGCAGTCTAACCAGTTCAATACGTGGGACCTATATGGGAGGAAAGGCATAATGCCTTAATTGTGGGGAGCATTTGATATATTTTAAAGCACTCTCACATTAAATATTGCATTATATCCTTCCTGCCCTGTAGGATTCTTAGGAAAGATAGGAACATGACTATTTTATAAAGGAAGCCATGGAGCCTCAGGGAGAGGCTAAGTAACTAATCTGACATAACCAGTAAATGGCAGTGCCAAGAATACAGCACAGGTTCCCTACCTCCTAATCCACCGCTCTTTCCATATTAACACTATGAAATGTCAAATTCAGAATGTGAGCCTAGAGTCCTACCACCATACTGCAGGGGTGATTATCCTCTTCCTTGGGAGTGTTACTTGATATTTCAAAAATGAATAATCACAGCCCTTGACTAGTGAATGAAAATACACGTGCTAGAAAATAAAAATAAAATGAAGAGTAAGTGGCCTGTGGATAAGGACAGCAACAGGAAACAGTGGAGGGTGCTGGATTTGGGTGCTGTTGGTTTTTGAGCAGCTGGGGGAGCTGGGAGATGCAAGGTATTCAAGGACAATAAATCAAAGCACCTTCTCTAGTATAGCTGAGCCATTTCAATTAGTGAACTGAAGAATTATCTTTCTAGTAGAAGGATATAAACTTTTGTCAGGAAGGTAAGATGATGAATTGCTACAGATTTGATTTAGTGGCCCCTGGGCACTGCTACAAGGTGACTAACCACCAGAGACCCTTGGGTTGCCTCTCTGCACGGACTATGAAGAAATATGGGAATTCTCAGTGGACACATGGGTGAACAGCTGATTTGAGTCAAATTCTCCTAGAATTACTTTTTTTCCAATATGTGACTTTATATTTGTTGATATAAAAGATTATATAGGTGATGAAAAGCCTGCGGGAAGTAGTGCCTATTTCAGTTGTTTCCCTTTCTCTTTAAATAGAAATAAAGACAAAAAATGTTCAGTCACTAGACATGTCATAGTTTTTATCATCTTCTGGAAGCTGGAGGAGTGTTTCAACTATAATCCCAAATCTTAACTGCCAGCCCCCAGTGACTTCGGTCTTCCTTGCCAAGTTCACTTGCTGTGCTTGCTAGCTTTTTAGATTTTTAGATGTGTGTTGGCTTTGCTGGTCTTCCGTCCAGGATACAGAGATTCCAGTTAAAGACACTGCATTTTGCCATTAGAATATAAATGTCCTTTCTTTCTTGGGGGCACTGGATTTAGGGATTTTTGTTTCTTGATGCTGGTTTCCTTCTGAGACAGGATGACAGAAAGTTAGAACTCTACCATTATAAAAGATCACCACAGGGAGCTTCTGTGCAGATCTCGTGGGTTCTGAAATATCCCTGAAATGTGTGACTGAAATACAAGCAACCGCATTCACACTGTTTCTCTTCTCTGCTGTCCTCTTTCCCACCTGCCTCCCTTCTCCCTTTTTCTGTCTGTTCCTCAGCTTCCACGTTCCCTTAGCCTTTTTTTTTCCTGTGTGTTTTGCTTCCCTGCACTTTCACTGCCTTATGAGATAGGACGTTGTAGTGAGAACAAGGACTCTTTGTTATGAGTAATACATGTAATTAATGGAACACCAAAACTGGTACTTGAGTTGATGGTGTCAAGCCGTATTTAGCAGATTGGGTTTGAACACCTGGCAAAACAAGTTTGGTCCAATAAAAAGAGCCGAATTCTTTCCCTTTTAAGAGCGCTCAGGACACTGGTTACATCTAAACCATAGGGGTAGAGGAAGGGTGCCATTTGCCATTGCAATTCAGACGGAGGGATCACCTGGCAGAGGAGGGAGAGTTGCTTTTTAGGTGTTCCCCGCATCGCCATACACGTGTCCTTCTGATGCGTGGAGAATGCGTGAGAGAGGCAAAGCAGGACGATTTTTGTGGGAAGCTAGACCAGCCTCCCTCGTTACATAGGCTCGTCCTCTGCAATGCATCCCAGCTTCAGTGATTTGCTGTTTGGAGACTGCAGATTTGCATAGAGCCCCTCGCTTCGCCAGCGTGTGTGGTATTTCTTTTCTCTTCTTTTTTCTTTTTTCCCCTCCACTCGTCTGCTGCTTCTTTTTCTTAGCTCTCTTCCCCGCTTTGATCCCCGCTTCCTGCATCAGGGTGCACTCTTGCCTCTGAGCCCCGTGCGGGGTTTAAGTGTTGGGAGGCAGCGGACGGAGATTGCCTGGGAGCAGGCAGGCGATGCGCGCCCCTGCTCCCCGCGCTGCTGCCGCTGCCGCTGCTGGAGGGAGGCTGGCGCGAGCGGGCAAGCCAGCCGGGGCTGAATGGAGGGAAGTGGCGCCTGGATTCCATGGGGTCTGCTTCTCCCTTGAAAGGAGGTTGGGCCGGCGAAGTGGCCTTCCAAGTCCCCACACACAATGCTAAATGGATTTACCTAGTGGATTCGAGGTGGATGGCTGTCATGTAGAAGTGAGGACCCTCCGGGAGGAGCTTTAAATAATTTCCCCGCTCCCCACCCCCTGGCACGCACTCTCGCCCGAAACTCTTTGGGAGTATCACTGGAGAACCTGGAGCCCTGGAAATCTGGAAGCAACCGCCTGCTCCGCACTTGCTGTTCCTGGGGGCTGCCTTTCCGGACAAGTCCCCCACCAGCTGCATTTGCCTCGGCTATGTTTCGGATTCTTTGGGGTGCAAGGCACCGCGGACTCCAGGACCCCGAGAAGACTGTCCGAAGGAGGGAGACGATGGGTGCTCTGGCTCGGTGAGGCGGCGCCCTGCAGCCCACTCTGAGCCTCCCGCTCCCTGGTGCCCTCTCCCCTTCCCGTGCCCCAAACTTTGCCTCCCGAGGCAGCTGCCCCTCAGCAGGCGACCCGCCATGTACCAGAGGATGCTCCGGTGCGGTGCCGAGCTTGGCTCGCCCGGGGGCGGCAGTGGCGGCGGAGGCGCAGGGGGGCGCCTGGCCCTGCTCTGGATTGTCCCGCTCACCCTCAGCGGCCTTCTAGGAGTGGCATGGGGGGCGTCCAGTTTGGGAGCGCACCACATCCACCATTTCCATGGCAGCAGCAAGCATCATTCAGTGCCTATTGCAATCTACAGGTCACCGGCATCCTTGCGAGGCGGACACGGTGGGTCTGAGATGCCAAGTTCTCTGGGGTTACTCCCTCACCCCCCCTTTCAACCCCGTGCTCGCATTTTAACCCCTAAGGCTCGGAGAAATGGGAACAGAGAACCAGAGGTGCATTAGGGCGTACTTGGTGGGAGCCACTTATCTCTTTGAAGACAATAGAAAAGAGATGGGGGAAGGCATGTAGTGTGTTTGTGGTGTGGAATGGGAGGGGCGCTTTTTGTAGGGGTGCAGGATAGAGGCATGAGGCTCGTCAAAGGACCAGTCCTGGCCAGGCACCTGGGCTCCTTGGGAAGGGGGTTACTAGCCAAAAGATCACTCCGTGTGGCCGATGGGGTGCTGCGCTTTGCTTGCAAAGGGACCTAAGCACCAGGGAGAAGAGGGCTCTGCAGAACCTTTTGTCTGTGCTGAGTGCTGCCCCACCTCCTGCCCCTTCTCCCTTGCTGGGTGAAGGGAGAGCTTCCAGACTGCACATTCCCCCAAACAGTGCCCAGACTGCAGTGACAGTGAAGCAGTGGGTCCCAGAACTCACTCTACAGGAGGCCAGTCCCCTTTGCTCCCAGCCTCTTCCTTTCATCGGAGAACATGGGAGGGAAACTGAGGCAGGCCAGCCCCTACCAGGCTCAAAGAAAACCTCTGAACACCAGCCCCTTTTCCCTACCCAACACACGTTCACACTGATTTTTCCTGGTGATTAGCCTGAGCTAGTAGAGAAAGGCTTGACTACCCAAACCCATGTCCCTGAGAGTCATGTCTGAAGGCTATTGGGATAGGGCATGTCCTTCTTAAGTTTAGCGCCTCCCAGGGAGGCAGATGGGCCAGGGCTGGCTGGTGCAAGTCAGGAGGTCTGCTTGGAGAAGGAGAATTTAGAGCAAAGAGAAGCTATTCTCCTCACCCCGGATTCTTTTGTAAAGAGCAGAATGTGAAGAAAAGTCTTGGTGGGCAGGTTCCTTCTCCAGAGTGGCCAGCAGTGTAAGGCCATGTTCCTCCCATCTTCAGATCAAGGTCTATTTTAGATTCCCTGAACTGACAATAAATACCAAACTTTTTGTGAATCTCTCCCCACTCCTAATCTTCTCCCCCATGAAAAGACCAGTACTTTAAAAAGCAGGATGAAAGTTACGGACACTTTTTCTTTTATCCCCCCACTCCCTTCCTTTCCTTGCAGGGCGCCTCCCTCTTTCAAGTTTGGTTCAGCTCTGGACGTATGTCCTGCTCCCTAAGTAATTCCCCTCCCCTGAGCAGCTGCAGGTTATACCAGGATGGCCCCCTTCCCCGGCGACAGGCTTTCTATCCGGGGACAATTCTGGTTAAATATGAGAAGCTATAACCTCACCCAAGTGAAGAGAGAACAATTCCCTTTAGCAACTCCTCTTTGAGTGACATGGAGACACACCTCACTATGGATCCTAGGAATCTCTTCCCTTCCTTCCCCCAGTTCCCTATCCAGAATTCTCTCCAGTTAAGAGTGGATAAGGTGGAGACAAAAGTAATATCCCAAACAGGGGCTTCTTAGCTAAGGGTGACAGAGGACAGATCTCTTAGAACCAGTAAGGAGTCTCTTTGCTCTCCCCACTTGCTCACAGCAGTAGTCTAGGAGCCTGCTGCTCTGTTACCTGGGTGCTGTTCTCACCCACTGCCCTGGCTCTGCGCTGAATTGAGTGAGTCCCCGGGGAGGGAGGCGAGCCAGGGCACAGGAGGGGCAGACAGAGCGTGGGTGGGTGTGCGGAGCCAGATGGAGGTAGGCGAGGGGGTGGGGTGCCTAATTGTACTGGTGGGAAGCGCTTGGCTAATAATCTCATAGACACATTCACTTCTCCTTTGCTGTGGCTCTGCCTCTCTCCCAGGAGATGCAGCGGCTGGTAGGGAGGGCGCCTGGGGATAGGGGGAAAGGAGAACACAGAGGGGGCCCTGCCGCAGGGAGGGCCCTCCTTTCCCCTTCCCACTGCTGCTCATCCCCAGTCGGGCGCCGTCTGCTGGTCTTGACAAACATTTCTTTCCCTCCAGAATAGAGTGATTGCCTCTGTATATGAATGAAAAACCAGGCGCATCTATCATAGAAAAAGAGAAAAGGATAGAAGGAAAGTGGAGAAAATCATATGTGAGCAGCAGTTGCTATCATTCTTTTGAGTCAGAGAACTTTTTCCTTCCTTCAAAGGTTCTATTTCTTTTTGAAACTCCCCATCCCCCTAACACACACTTTTGGTGGATGCTTTCTGGCTCTTTTTTTTTTTTC